>JAUTBV010130266.1:39148-52046 GCA_032361325.1 Lepetodrilus fucensis | reverse complement strand
ACAAGTTCAGCTTCAACCTCCTTGACTTCAGGTGTTTCCTCCTCAATGACCAATTCAGCCTCAACTGCTGTTTCTTCGGGCTTCGTTTCCTCAATGACCATTTCAGCCTCAACTTCCTTGATCTCAGCTGTTTCCTCCTCAATGACAAGTTCAGCTTCAACTTCCTTGACTTCTGGTTTGACTTCCTCAATGACAACTTCAGCCTCGACTGCTGTTTCTTCTGGCTTTGTTTCCTCAATTACCATTTCAGCCTCAACTTCCTCGATCTCGGCTGTTTCCTCCTCAATGACAAGTTCAGCTTCAACTTCCTTCACTTCTGGTTTGACTTCCTCAATGACAACTTCAGCCTCGACTGCTGTTTCTTCAGGCTTTGTTTCCTCAATGACCATTTCAGCCTCAACATCCTTGATCTCAGTTGTTTCCTCCTCAATGACAAGTTCAGCTTCAACCTCCTTGACTTCAGGTGTTTCCTCCTCAATGACCAATTCAGCCTCAACTGCTGTTTCTTCTGGCTTTGTTTCCTCAATGACCATTTCAGCCTCAACATCCTTGATTTCAGCTGTTTCCTCCTCAATGACAAGTTCAGCTTCCACCTCCTTGACTTCAGGTGTTTCCTCAATGACAAGTTCTGCCTCAACCTCCTGGACCTCTGGTTTGATCTCTTCAATGACAAGTTCAGCCTGTACTTCCATCTTCACTGGTTCATCTTCTTCAACTGAATGTTCTCTGGCATCTGGTACATCCTCTTCAACTTCTTTCTCTTGATCTTTCTTTTCCTCTTCTATATCAGTCTTTGATTCCTGAACTATCTCTGTTACCTCCTCTACAGGCTTTTCTTCAAGTTTGATTTCTTCTTCTTGTTGAATGTCCTAGAGGACAGTTTATATTCTCAGCAGTGTAGCATAATTAATGTTATCCATTGTGTTACTAAGTAAAGCTCTAGATGGTAGTGGGATGCATTTGTAAGGCCATCAAAGGATAAGTTTCAGGCATCATGCAATAATGACACACACTCAACACACAGGTTAGATTTCAACACACTGTGATCCATGGAAAATTACATCAGTATGTTTAGGGTGGGTACATTACAAGGTATGTAGAATACCTGTTTCAATTATTCTTTATTGATCTCTTTGATTTCTATCCATATGATTACAGTACCTCCTCATAATTATAATAAATATTTCTGAAATACTTGTCTATACATCAAGTGATGTGATGTGGCAAGACAGACACATTTTGAAATTAAGGAATATTATCATATTTTCAAGTATAGTAATGTATTGCAAGGCCTGTTCCACATAATAATAGTAGCATTACATGAGTTGTAACTGGCTGCACCTGTTCATAGTGAGCATTGGCCATAATATATAGAGCCATTATCCTTTTGTGGAAGTGAGTCCTGAATACAAAGTTTCCATTTAACTGACAATAGTTATGCCCTAGTATAGCTCTTGCGAATGTTAATGTACATTAGGCATATCAGAATAATAACCGTGTCCCCAACCCTATCTAAAGTGTGGCACTCTAAAAATAAAAATCAAGAATGAAAAGAATATAATCTTATGATGTCGACCCTTGGCTTGCCCTATTTGAACAACATTTGATTTGCTCCACTTTTACATTAAATATGTGTTTGGATAGATGCACTTTCGAAAAAGCACAAACAATAAATGGTGAAACATCTCTGTGAGATGATAATATAAGAACCAGTTGCATCAGAATCGCAGATCATCTTTAGCAGCAAGTGTCACTAAGTATGCATTTTTAAGTATGCATTTTAATCCTGATGGAAATGCTTATTGATGAAATTTAAATAAAATACATGTATTACAATTAGGTTGCCTAACTTATCATGAATTTTGCACCAACATATTTTTTCCTACCTACTTACCCTATTTTGAAAGTCAATGTTACCAGAAACACACCTATTATTAATTTTGTCCCTAATTAAAATTGGTTCAACAGCAGTCATGTTTGGGGTGTAACGAGGAGGGCAGTTTTAGGTAAGTTTCAAGGGTCATTCAAAGAGATATATTTCTTCCATGGATATATAGAGAAGAATGAATGTCAGATCAAATAGTGACATATCAAGTGAGAAATAAAATAAACATATCAATCACACAGAAACAAATAATATTTGAATAAGTGCCACTTATAAACACATTGCAACAACAAATGAACAACCATTGTCAGAAACACAATACGAAATGCAGAAAGTATGAATAATTAACACAGAATGTGAAACGCTGTTAATCTTGCAACAGCAGTCATAAAATGATGAAAGAAGACCAGTTTGACAAACAGTTTAGCGGAGCCAAAGGAAATTAAAAGAAATCTGCATATTGGCAATACTGTTCTCTAATGACCAGTTTGCCAATGAGTTTCATATCATACACATTTCAGTTTCATAATATACATGTAATATGTTATTCTAAACTGAGAATAGATTTAATTATTTGTTACATATTAAATCCAATATTTAATTTCAATTAACTATTTTAGGAAAGAAAATCAAGAATATAAACTATTCATTTCAAGATCGTTGAAAAGATTGTAAAAATGAATACCCGGTAGTGAGAATTTAATTTTTTTTATAAAGTTTTTGTTTGCTCGGTCTTAAAAGTTTTTAATTTGAATGCATGGCAAACTTGTCTTCTATAAAACTAAGCCAACAAATATACAGAGTCAAGACTGTGAGTGTGCAATGAATTAACAGAACATAAGATATAGAGTATGCAATGAATTAACTGAACATAAGATATAGAGTATGCAATGAATTAACTGAACATAAGGTATAGAGTATGCAATGAATTAACTGAACATAAGATATAGAACAGAAACTAACTCCCAGAAAAAATAAATCAAGAAAAATAAAATAAGAGACGACAGAAATAATGTGAAGTACAGAAATAGTATTCCAGTATAGAAACAGTGTTAATTGAGAGTAAATTCAACAACATTCATATGTGCAATAAGTGTTAGATCACAACATGACATTTGCAATGTTCAAGGAAATAGAGAGATAAATACTAATGAAAGTAGAATTTTGAAATATTCATTTTCCTAATGATTTTTAATTTCATCTGGTGAATAATTTGTTGCTGGATAATTTCGTTGCTGCATGAATCTTTCACCCATATTTGACAATGAATATAATGGAAAATGTCTTTATAAATCTAATGTTTTAATATGGAAACTTTAACTATTTCCTTGAACATTACCCGATAATATTTTGAAAAAGGATTTTTGTTCTACTTTGTTGATAATTTTACTTTTAACATATGGAAAATAAACTGCAATATGTTTCAAGAACGTTTCAAAAACACACACAAAAAGCCACACCTAACATTAACGGTAATAAATTACTTTTAATCACATCCTAGAAAAATGCCTATATTGACATGTCAATATAAATGATTACATAATTTGCTTTTGATGTGCCCTCACCCTCCCAAATAATATAAATGTATAGGAACTGAATATAACATATTTAACAGAAACTTACTCCCAGACATAATAAAACAAGAAAAAGAAAATAAGCAACGACAGAAATAATGTGGAATCCTTTTTCAAATAATATTACAATGTTTGATCTGAAATAAATCTAAATTAAGTCATTGAATAATAGATAGACATCTTGATCAATCTGGAATGGCTTCCAATTTAATAGGAGGATGTGCTTTAAGGATGTGCCGTAATTAGAATGGGAATGTTTACTTGACGAAGGATTTGGGTACACTCGTAGAATATTACGATAAAAACATAGGAGGTGACATGTATACAACATGTATACAACATGTATATCTAAATATGTCATAGTATACAACAGGAAATAAATCTTGCTTTGTAATATTAATATTGATTTTGAATCTGTTTCCTTATTAAAAATTAAATAAATAACTTTTCTTACCTGAACTTCTTCTTGTGTGATGGTGAAGTCTGTTTCTACAACAGATATTTGTTGCTTCATGACCTTGACTTGTTCCCGGGCCTGAAATCAAACAATTTATTTTCATGAGAATTCATAATCATCAAGGCCACTGGTAATGACATATCATAAAGTAGTCATCAAATAATGCTTGGTAAGAAAATAGGCTGTCTCCCTTACTGACCTTGTATCCTCTGAAGGCTGACTGTATCTTGATGGCTGCCTGTTCTGTGGTGTCCTCGGGGAGGATTTCCTCAACCTCGTCCTCGTGCTTGGAACTCACAGAGCTTGTCTCTGACATCACCTCTGTAACACAAATACACATAAAGACATTACAAACCTGCATCGGTACAGTCCTGTGGAACAGGATCCAATGTTAAAAATGTTTATATTGCTTGAGCTTGTTCATTCAATTATTAGTAATATTTATGAACATTTAAAACAAGTAATAAATGTATGTGTAATAAAAGTATGTGTAATAAAAGTAAGCATATGCAACAGTTAATTTAATGTGTTACTCTAATGTCTCAATACCTATGATGGTGAGGATAGCATTGCATTCTACTTCTCCAGCTTCGTTCATGGCTTTGACCGTGTATGTGCCGGCATCTTCTGGGTAGGCTTCCGACAGGACCAGGGCACTCTCCCCCTTGGGGCCTGGCACGATCTGGTAGATGTCGTCCGACTTCAGGGGAGTGCCGTCGTGGTACCACATCACTGTAGGCGACGGCTCACCCTTGACCTTGCACTCGAAGCGGGCCATCTCTCGCTCTCTGACACTGACGTCCTGGGTTTGGATGACGAATTCTGGTGCAACTGATTTGGGTTTCTCCTCCTATAATGAATTGGAACTCCAAACATGAGACACAGACTGACCATATTTATTACATGAATTGTTAAATAATTGATGATTTGAATATTAGTATTGATCAGCTTATTCCTGCTGTGTAAATGAGTCTTTCCCAATATCCAGCTACATGTAAGTAACAGAGATCAAATATTGTATAAATACATTGAGCATTTGACCATTGGTATGACCCAACATGCTCCTGCTGTGTAAATGTGTTTTTTCTCAATACCCAACTATTAAATGCAGACTGGATATGTTCATTCAATATGTGCATGCTATAGTAAATGTGTCATTTCTCAATGTCTCAGCTATAGTGCCTATTAGTGGACCCGTTACCTGGATACAGACTTCAGCTGTGGGAATCTCTGCAATATCTTCTGGAACTTCCTCCAGCTCAACTTGCTGTTCATCCCTGGAAGACAAAGTCACCTGTTATATCATTGTGTTCTCTTGATACTGCTATACCAATGGAACATCAAATGGCAATGTGTTCCACTGATACTACAATACCATGCACCTGTCGCTACATACCCACCATAGAGTTCTTCCATTGCTCCAATATGATCACAGCAGATGCAAATGTTCACATTAGTATAGAAGTCAGTAACATCCCATGCAAAAATACATCTAATGTTTGTATTATTTACTCATTGATGCAGCACAATTATCATGCTTTTAAGTGTGGACTGACATGTACATATGGACATATTATTATATTATTAATATTTATTGTTATTGGTTTAGAAGTTTTCAAATGACATTTATAGGATGTATCTTGAAGAGTGTAAGCTTTACACAAAGAAAACATGGTTTTAATTAATACTGTGAATAATTAGTGATTGTTATTGTTTTAGAATGATTGGAATGGACTAGATGTGATGTATGAACTATTGATGATGCTATATATTGATGGTCAAGTAGTTGTTACAGACTAAAACTATCAGATATAGTTGCAATATTATAGTATATGGAAAGAAATAATGTACATGTATTAGAATGAATATTTTAGTTAGTAGGTACTCTGATTAATACCTATAGAATATTACAAATTATCATATGATGATAGATGATTATGTTAAATGAATGAATATTTTCATAAAAGATCTTAAATATTCACAAATTAAATAAATGAGAGGCTTTACAACTCATTCTTCAAAATAAAAATAAATGGATGTACGTGGCATTATTTGATTTTAGATGGTTGTTCTAATCCTTCAGAAATATTAGAATATAAAATGTGTTCTAATGACATGTAAATCTGTGATGAGCTCTGAGAGGACTGTATGGATAAAACATGATAGAATGGTCATTGCAAGTGCCATGATGATGGTCAACTGTAGTGTGCATGAGGGCTGCACGTGGGACCTCCAAGTGAAATATGCTGTGCAAAGTGTGCTGGAATCGGTGAATAGTGGAAATAACCTGAAATATCTGGACCCATTGGTGCTGGATCACTGTGTTACAGATATTTACAAGGAGAAGTGAAGGAACACAATGTATAAACTGAAGTGCAGGGACCAATATCAAATATCTTCGTGCTTCTGTCCAAGAACATGTTTAATGAATTCTGTGCTGGGACTCTTAAGATTAGAATTATGGCAACAATTGCCCAGTGGATGATTACATGGTTCTGAGGTATAGATGAAGTGTTATGAAACAGTTAGTACCAAAACCATAGGGTGATCCGGATTTTAGCAAGTGCAGATTGTGACCGCAAAAATGCCGAAGGTCACATCACGACTTACGTGGGTACATCTGGAACTTCCTTTAAGAGGTGGCGGAAATCCACCTGTTTGAGAGTGTGATGCACTCCTACTTTTGTTGTCCTGTTGATTTAATGTCAATAACACACTTAGTATATACAGCCATGCACATCTAGTTATGTACACAAAAAAGCAGCAAATACTTTTGACAATCAAGCGAAACAGCTAGACAAAGAAATTAACACAGTCAGCTCAGTGCTAATATTATTCAAAATGTGAAAGAAAAACATCAAATTATTCACCAATCACAACTAAATACAACAGCATGAAAAATCAACCATTAGATTCAAGTGTATGGGGGGAAATGGCTTAGACCAGACCAATTTAAGTATATTTCTTAATATTTGTTTGGGTCTCTATTTATTTATAAATTGAAAAATACAATTTAAAAGAAATTAAATTTGTTCAAATAAAAACTTGATGACATGGAAGAACACTGTTATTAGATATTCAGAAGAAAGAAATTCACAAACAAACTAAATTGGTCCGGTTCTATGGAAACTACAAGACATGACACAAACATTATTTCATCTACTATTTCCTTCAGGATTGATCATAACTTTTCCATGAATTTCTGATGACTGAATAAGTCATTATCACAAGAAGCAGGAATCTTATAAAAAGTATTATTCAAATTATTGCAGAAATATGGAAACGTTATATTCAAACTGAATTAGACATAGACAAATTAAAACATACACATATTAGATAATGATGTTTCATATTGAATACATACACTTTTGACTTGAGAGTGGAACGGAAGTCAACTTGTCCAACTGTTTCTGCAAAAGAAAATATTTGGCAATTATATTACTGTAAAAATAATTATAATACAATCTTTCGTTCAAAGAGAGGTGACATATAAGTAGCACCATTACACAACCCAAAAGGAAATATTTGGCAATTTAGCCAATTATATACTCATGGTAAAATATTAAGCAACACAATATATTCAGGTGTAAGCTATCAATATTCTTCATTGAATCTCAAAGCATTTCATTATGTTTTTTGTTGTAAATGTTTACTCTAAACAAATATTAGATGAAACCTACCTCTAACAGTGAGAGAAATAGTTACAGATGCCTCGCCATGTTTGTTGGTTGCAATAACCTGGTATTTCCCAGCATCCTCTGGGGTGGCATCATCAATTTCCAGACTGACGTGATACACGTTGCCATCTTGGGTAATGTTGACTCGGTGGGTTTCAGTTGGTTTGACTTTTTCACCGTCTTTCATCCAGACAATCTCTGGCTCGGGAAGGGCGATAACTCTTCCCTGAAAGACGATGTTGGTTTTCTCGTCCACATTTTGGTATTTTGGTTTTTGTTCGAAGGCAGGAGCAATACCTTCCACCGTCTCAGGAGTTTCTTCAATAATTTCTGTTTCTGAAGGAAAGAATTATATACCAAATAAGATGCCAGTGGAAATTAAAATAAATATGATCTATTCATGCTGCACATTAGATAAGATGCCATTGAGGGTGTGCATGGTATGGGATATTTTACTGTGAGCACCCTTGATGCATAACATTATCGTATCAATACAGCAAGTGTTGAAATATATACTAAAGCATGGAAGGTGACAATTAAAGGAAATCATTCTACATGCAACTAAGTTAGTTGAGGTGAAACACGGATAAGTACATGTAGATGTAATAGAATTGTGACATTCTAACATGAAACAATAAATAAATAAAAAAGTTTATCATTAATACAGTTCACTATGTACATGAAATTACTCAGTGATTCCTATGAGAGAAAAATCAACTAACTGAAAAACCAAGAATATCCTCTAAAGGTGACAAATAGCAGGTTTAAAAGAGTAAGAAACCATCAATTTTAATATTTTAATATATCCTATTTTAATGTTGGAATCTTAGTCATTTAATCTTGTCATGTCAATAAAGAATTTCTCATCAAATATTTTAAAGCAGTTATCTCAATTCAAAAACTTTCTAAAAACATAATACTTTACTATAACGTAGTTAAAATGGAGACTGCACAATATGCATGATTAGTCAAGGTTTGATATTCAGAGAACATCTCCAGAATTTAACTCCAGTTATCTTCCATGATAACCATTGTGTCACAAATTCTGTTAGAAACGACAGCGCAGTTGTACGTCACCTTCTACATGTAACGCGGCAGAGGTGGAGACCCTGCCATGGTCGTTCTCAGCCACGACCGTGTACATGCCAGAGTCCTCTGGGAACACCTCTCTGATGTACAACATGCACAGGTCATCGCTGTACGTCATCTGGAACTCCTCAGAGGAGACCATCAGCTGGCCGTCCTTGAACCAGTTAACGTTAGGGGGAGACATGCAAGACACACGACACACGAGACGAGCGTCTCCGCCGTCCATGGCGACCACAGACTCTAGAGACTGCGAGAACTCAGGAACTACGCTCTCCTGTGGAGCTTCTGAAAGGCAATGGAAGCATGCGTGTGTGTTGTTCTAGACTTGACGGCAAACAATGAAACATGGCTTTCATCAGAGCATCAGTCAGTGATTAAGGTCACTGGCATTGTTCATGTAATTTGTTATATGTATATATGTAATTCATTATATGTAATTCTTTATGTATTCATTTCGTTTCGATAAATTACTGTGTATAAAACAAGCTTGTAATATAGCTATCAGTGTATAAATTTAATTTTGATAAATTATCTGTAATAAACTTGCGAGAACTGAAGCACAACAAATAGCTTATGACAAAATTAAGCGATTATACTATATTATTATGGCTCATGATGATAATAATAATAATGTGAACATTTATATTCCGCCAAATCTATGCTCTAAAGCATCTCATTGTTTGCCTTGTGAATCTACATGCATCGAGTAATGACTAAAACTAGTATTTATCATCAAGAAGAATTGTTGAAGAAAACTAAACAAAAATTCTACTTACTGTATACATATTTACAAATAATACTCTACTCATACTGTACAAAGATATTCTATATTATTCCATGGAAAACATTTTCCCATATTATTATGAAGATCATACAATTGATTTATTGATTTAGTGCTTTACGTTACAGCGAGAATGTATCATACAAACAATTTCAGTAAAAGTATATCATAAATTGCACTGCTATAATGTGATCCTAGAAAACAGAGAATATTCCACACAAAGCGTCTACTTGACTCTATATATGTCAGGTATGTACTGAAGCACACTGTGAGAAGAGAACTCCACGTCAAAGAAGTCAAATCTAGGAGAGAAGAACTGACACTCACCTGCCACAGACAACTGCACAGTTTCCTCGATTTCTTTACGTTCTTCATCAGAAACTGCTTCCTTTTCTTCTTCTGAAGAAACAAAAAGAACATTTTTGCACGCAGATAAAGCATACAAACTTAAATCCATCAGAAGATATTGACATTTCTCCTTCTGAGGAAATGAAAAAGGGCTCTTCTGTACAAAAGAGTTCAACTCTAAGTTAACCACATCTCCAACTTTACAATGGTTTAAGTTAACATTACCTTGGAGCTACACCATTTCATAGAGTATCCCAGAACATTTTTGACCATAGATAATAACAGCTAACATTACATATTATATATGCACCATGTACCACTGTGAGTGGTTAAATGGAATAAAGAAAGTCAAAAGTTGAAAAATAACCAATGAGCAAAAGAACAGAGTATTAGAAAACAAGAGTGATAGTCCGGATATGATATGAGATATGAGTGAATATGGAGTAACGTTGCTGTGGGAATCTTTCACCAATTTGCGATGATTAGAACACAAGAAGGGAAAATCACAGTGTGTACTTGTACCAACCTGCAGTAAGCCTTTCCTTCTCTGACAGTACCTCTTCTTCAGATGGTGCTCGTTCACTGGGCCCTATAGGGTTAAATAAATACAAATCATATTAACCACAAAATGTGACTCTCAGACATCAAATGTAATAAAATTGATAACTGACGCAAAACAAGTTTTAAAATTAAAATTGTGCAATATTAAACATATTTGATAATGTATATAATAAAATTGATAAAAACAATAATAGCAAATCAGTATTTTATATAATGTGCAATTATTATATTATAATAGATATTGACAGGTATTAACATAGATATAAAAGGTGTTATATGTATATTAAACATTAAAGAAGGTAAGATATTGGGCACAATGAGGATATATATAGGTTACTATCTATAGTGCTCACTGTACAACACTCAATATAGATATATATGATGGAGGACATACTAGCATATATAGTCATACACATGAATATTTGAGACATATATATACAAATACTATAAGCAAGTACATCTAGATTTCTATGAAGCCAGCTTGTACATTTACAACTATTTTGTGTTGGTAATGGTTTAATATATAAAACAATAGTACATGCATATTTAACAAATTTCTCTAAAATTAAACAGTAAGAGAGATACAGTAAACTAAACTAAATAAATAATCAGCTATCGGTTATAACATATAGACTCCTGGAATAAGAAACATAACAAAAAAATCAAAATATTTTCTATGAAAGTACAACATGTAGAACTTAACATGCATAACAAAATAAATTGAATAAATAAACATGATAGATAACTGATAACACATTGTAAACAAAATAGTGAGATTGAAAAACTGAAATGTTTCATGCAGAAATTTTGAAAAACCCCATCACATGATAAAATTGTAAATGGTATGCTTAATTCAATAATTAATAAGCATACAACTTTGTATGGTCAATTTAGAATGATAATTATTTAAGAATTGAATGAATACTTTGAGAAATCCTTCATTATATATTAAACATTATTATTCTGTCATTTGTGAATAAATTGATGAAAAGTATGTGTAAATTACTTATAATTCTCTATGCAATATGTCAAGAAGATAATAATGGACATGCACAAATCAAGTAGAAAAAGATGAAACTCAAAATGGAAATAAGACAACATAAAGTGGAAACCACAATAATGAAATAAATTGAAAGTATATACAGTGTTGTTTAGTCACAATATTCACTATTATCTTTTCTCAACATGATGATAATCATCATCAATTGTTAGTGCCAAGTAGCAGATAGAGGCAGCCAATCAGCATATGAACAAATCCAGCAACTCTAATACTCCTCTACCTTCTTCAGTGGCTTCTTCACTTTCAGTTGAAATATCCTGAGTACTTGAGAACTTTTCAACAAGTTGTTCAGTTAACACATGCTCATCCTCAGAGGATGGCTGCATCGGTTCAGTGATTTCATCTGAGCATGTACTTTCAAGAGTCTGAGCGAATGACACTCTGTTATCGGGAATTGTTGATGGTTTGCCAGAGACATGAGCAGGAGAGGGAGCAGAATCAGAGCTCAAGACGTCTTCGTCACTTTGGTCCTTGATATCTTGAGCAGTCATATCATCTTCATCATCTGCCAATTCTTCTGATGTAGCAAAGCTATCTTCATCTTCAGACATAGACTCATCACTGTATGTACTCTCCTCCTCACTAAGTTCAAGCAAGGATGCATCAGGAGTTTCTTTAACTTTGGCTGTTTGTTTGGCCACAGGTTTAATTTCAATATGGATATCTTTGTGTTTCTCAACATCTTCCTCAGGAATCTCTGTAGTTTCTTCAGTTGTTACTTCTTCCTTCGGCTTTACAATATCTTCTTGAGGAATTTCGGTAGTTTCCTCAACTGTTTCTTCTTCAGAGAGTTCAATTTCTGTTGTGGTAGTGTCTACCTCTTGAGGCTTCATTTCAATGGTGATTTCTTCCTTGTGTTTCTCAACATCTTCCTCGGGAATATCAGTAGTTTCCTCAACTGTTTCTTCCAAAGATACTTCCATTTCTGTGGTGGTGTCCACTTCCTCGGGTTTAATTTCAATGGTGACCTCTTCTTTGTGTTTCTCAATATCTTCCTCGGGAATCTCAGTAGTTTCCTCAACTGTTTCTTCTACAGATATTTCCATTTCTGTGGTGGTGGTGTCCGCTTCTTCAGATGTTATTTCAGTGATTTCAGGAATATCTTCTATTTCTTCCTCTTTAACAGTTGTTTCCTCAACCTCAGTAACAGGCTCATCTGTAGGTGTGATTGTGATCTCTTCTTTGTATTTCTCAACACATTCCTCAGGAATCTCGGTGGTTTCCTCCACTGTTTCCTCCACAGATACTTCCATTTCTGCTATGGTAGTGTCTACCTCTTCTGGTTTAACTTCGATAGTGATCTCTTCTTTGTGTTTCTCAACATCTTCCTCAGGAATTTCTGTAGTTTCCTCCACTGTTTCCTCCACAGATATTTCAATTTCTGCTGTGGTAGTGTCCACCTCTTCAGGTTTAATTTCAATGGTGATCTCTTCCTTGTGTTTCTCAACATCTTCCTCGGGAATCTC
>JAUTBV010130266.1:0-39048 GCA_032361325.1 Lepetodrilus fucensis | reverse complement strand
TCTTCAGGTTTAATTTCAATGGTGATCTCTTCCTTGTGTTTCTCAACATCTTCCTCGGGAATCTCAGTTGTTTCCTCAACTGTTTCTTCCACAGATACTTCCATTTCTGTGGTGGTGGTGTCCACTTCCTCAGGTTTAATTTCAAGAGTGATCTCTTCTTTGTGTTTTTCAACATCTTCCTCGGGAATTTCAGTGGTTTCTTCAGTTGGGATTTCCTCACTCGGTGTTTCCTCAGGTACTTCTACAACCTGTACAGACTCCTCTGTTACTTCTGTCACTTCCTTGGTCACCTCTATTGTTTCTCTGTATACAGTTTCGATAACATCTTCAGGAGCCATAGCTTCAGCTTCAATGACTTCTGCTTTAGGACTGATGACAATTTCCTCCTTGTGTGTTTCAACTTCTGTGATTTCAGGAATATCTTCTACTTCTTCCTCTTTCACAGTTGTTTCCTCAACTTCAGTAACAGGCTCATCTTTAGGTGTGATTGTGATCTCTTCTTTGTATTTCTCAACACCTTCCTCGGGAATCTCGGTTGTTTCCTCAACCGTTTCTTCTAGAGAGATTTCAATTCCTGCTGTGGTAGTGTCTACCTCTTCTGGTTTAACTTCAATAGTGATCTCTTCTTTGTGTTTCTCAAAACCTTCCTCGGGAATCTCGGTGGTTTCCTCAACCGTTTCTTCTACAGATACTTCCATTTCTGCTGTGGTAGTGTCTACATCTTCAGGTCTAAGTTCAATAGTGATCTCTTCTTTGTGTTTCTCCGTAATTTCAGTAGTTTCCTCCACTGTTTCAGTTACAGTTTCTTCCGTTTCTAATGTAGTTGTATCCACTTCTTCAGGTTTATTTTCTAATGTTATTTCTTCCTTGAATCTCTTAACCTCTATCTCCTGTATGGTTTTCTCCACTTCAACTGCTTCTTTAATATTGTCTTTCATGTCTTTGAAGATCTCACTCAGAATATTCTCAGAGATGTTCTTGGCCATGCTCTCTACATGATGAGATTTGGGAGATACCTCCACCTCCTCCTTATGCTCAACAGTATCTGGCACCACCAGTTCCTCAAGTACATGCTCAGTTTGATCATTTATAAAGGTCTCACTATCTATAGGAAGCTCTACAGGATATTCAACATCAGGTTTGTGTAGATCTTCTTCAGGCACTTCCATTCTTGTGTCTGATGGGCAGAATGTCAGTAACCATGTTGAATATTCCTTGTCAACAGTAACTTCATTCAGAACTGACTTGTTTCATTGTTGCCATCATATTAATAATTGCAATGTTTCATAAATAGTGTATATATTTCTGACTAGTTATTTCCAATGAGGATTGTTGTTCCTTAGATGGATAATTACACAATTTAATTAAATTACACAATTTCATTAATATAATCAAATGCATAATTATAGTTGTGTAATAACAGTTGATCTGACAAGACTATGACCAACTATCTAAAAATGTTTTATACATAGAAAATGCTTCAATCCAATATTATTAGGTCTGTCATGCCAAATGAGATGGAATTATATGCTTGTGGTTATTCACAGTGTTTTGTTTTATGACAAGCTTAATATCCTCATGCATCAGTGAGTAAAGCAGCTGCAGAAAGTCCTCACTCAGCTCGTGTGTCATTATGGTCAGATCCCACTGTGGCCTGTGAGCATGCCGTTGCGCTTGTCTCAGTGTTCCAGCTTGGTGATTTGCATGTGAATCCTCCAATGCCTTGGCACACATCATGAACAATGTTAGTATCTCAGCTTGCGGCAAGAAACCCGTTCTTATTGAAACAGTTCAAGAAAACGCCACTGAACAGTGTTAATTAACAGTCAAGACAGTCAACGATGAACGAACAGAACACAGTATCCACAAAACAATTATAAAAGAAATATCATTCTCATACAAAACAGACATGTATTGTGACAAAATAGGACATACAATGTCCTGAGACTTGAGAACACAGTCCAATAAGCACCTTTTACTGCCAAAGATCTGAGAAAAACTGGCAGGATATACTAGAATTAAATGGGTTTTTTAGGACAATATTTATTGGAAAAACTTCTGAGATCCACGAACTGCCAACTTAATGGCTAAATGTTATTCACAGAATATTAAAATTTTATTTGGAACAGGAATTAGAAACCTTTGCTTCATGGACTGTGCAGGATGCATTTATCAATAGACACAATAAAATATATAAATAATATTTTAAAAGTAAAACGTAAATAATTTTTCTTCCTTTGTAATATATGTATAAAATGTTTATACATACACACAAACAGCTTGGAAGAAAGTCATTATATGTGGCATACAAATATACTTGGAATGTCAAATTTAAAATGATGGAATAGATATATAGATATTTTAAGATTACTCAAATCAAAATGTGGATTTCAAGATTTTATTCAGGAAGTGCATCCTTTTTCAGTTATTTTGCAAATGAAACACTTCTGACATCATCATTAATTAGGATAATTCCAATTTGGAATGATGTCATCAAAATATAGATGGTTAAACTGATTGAGAGTACTTGACATTCAGGTAACATTTGTGGGTACCACTTGAAATAATCAATATAACAGAGTTAGAAACAGTGCCATTTGCTCACTTTGAAACAAGAATGTTGTAATTATGGGTTCAAATACGGTCAGCTGATTATAATGAAATCTAAATTTGCTTTTTCATGGGCAAATTATATCAATGGATCTCAAAGTTATTGATCTAAAGTATTTCCAGGATTAGCAAATGGCACTGTTGTAGCACAATTATTAATTTGAAGCAATGCCCAAACACACACAAGTTTGAGCAGTTTCTTTGTTCTTGTTGTAGGTGTTGGAACTAAGCATATCGTAATATCTGTGGACACCTGAAAAGTCATAATTTTACTTTGGAGCACTACACCAGTTCACGGGTAGAATTGATACGGGGCATGACATGGGCTTCAAGGAGATTCACATACTTTGGAGCACTACACCACAGTTCACGGGTAGAATTGATACGGGTCATGACATGGGCTTCAAGGAAATTCACATCCAGGTGAAATAGGTGTGGTGTGACAACAAGCTGAGGATAATTGATATTTTGGATACAACCGGGGTACAACTGTAGAGGGCAACAATGTGTACATTGTTAGATACTTCACAAAGGATTACAGGTCCCAATGGGATGGGTTCTTATAAGGAGTGTGCATATATTTGAATAATATAATATCTCTATTCTAATGTGGATGAATTTTTAAATCTCACTGACTGAGATATGTAGGACTTGTAATAAATGGTCCTGAATATCAATTGTCCAGGGTATCGTTTCCCAGAGCTCTCTTAGCCGCTAAGAGAACATAGTACTCTCTTAGCAATGTATTAGCTATCAGCAAAGAGAGTACTATGGTCTCTTAGCGGCTAAGAGAGCTCTGTGAAACGATACCCATGCCTGCGTTTCATGAAATGGGTGTATTTTACGCTGGACATAAATCAGGACGTCCAGCACAGAATTACATGCAACTTCATGCTTTACGTCCTAGTTTATGTCCGGCATAAATATACACCCCTTTCGTGAAATGCAGGCCTGGAATGGATTCATTCAGAACGAGTGATGTGTTTTATGTTTCGGATGACTGCAACTTATCGATATGTACTCAAGACTGGTGGATTCACATGTAATTTTTTATTTCTAGTATTCACCGTTCAGATATATTAAAAGCTGCAGTCTGTATCTGAATAAGAATTATTTTGACAGTAGTTACATGTACTATGAAATCACAGCTCTGAAGCTACAACTAAGCCACAGCTTTTGAAGCTATCACTAAACTACAGCACAGATATATTTTGCTAGTGTATTTCGCAGCAGCTATTGTGTGCAATGTGCTAGGCTGAGCATGCTCATGCAGGCTAGGTTAGTGTGCTGTGGTGAAACCGCTGGTCATTGTCTTCCTGAACATATCAGCATCCCACTTATTGTGTTCCTTATTTTGGGTCTATATATCATAATTGTCAAACTCTAATAAACCTTTAACAGCCGACTTTCCATAAACAGAGGTAGATAACCAATGTTGAGATGGAAAGCAGACTTGATATAATATAATAAATTAGTATCTGTAAATTAAAATATTTTTGAAAGTGGTTATAAACCCCAATTTAACACACACAAAAAGTAATATAACCTGAAGGGTCAAATAACGTGGCATTAATTGGTGCCAAAATGGATTTGAATTGTTCATCAGATGCTGATATTATGCAAGAAGACAACATTTGGTAAGTTGGAAACGAGGCATGGATCTATTTATGAGGTGATTCGTTAGGGTAGATGTCATTAGGATACATCTCAGTAGGCTACATCTACTCAAGTAAAGAAAGAAATTCCAACCTTGTATGTAGAGGTCTGCTTTAGTTGTGGCTGTTCCCAGTGGGTTGATAGCGCAGCACTGGTACTCTCCTTCATCCTCAGGATATGTCTCGACGATAATGAGACAGCACACGCCGCCTTCTTTATGGACGACCTTGAAGTCGGCCGACTCCTGAAGGGCCTCACCATCGACAAGCCAGGTGATCTCCGGCGCGGGCAGGCCAGTAACCTGGCACTCGAAAGTTGCTTGTTTTCCTTCAAGCACTTCAACATTGGATAGTTCTTGAGTGAACTGAGGTGCTTGTTGTAATTCTTCAACCTCTTTCCTCTGCACCTCTTCAGTAGGGACCTCCGGTTCAACTGTAGTCTCCTCCACAACTTCAGTCACAGCCTCTGGTGCTGTCTGCACAGGGATCTGCTCCACCTGTGGCTGCTGCAATTCTGGTTTCCTCTCCTCGGTCTCGTCAACCACCTGGGTGGCCTCACGAGGAAGTTCTTCCTCTGTTTCTATTTGTGAAGTGAAGGATACTTCGGTGACTTCAGTTACCGGAGTAATCTCCTCTATAGAGGGAAGAGGTGTTTCTTCTTGTACAAATTCCTCGGAAACGGTTTTAGCCGTTTCGTGGACTACAAATTCTTGTGAAACTGCCTCCGTCTCAGGTTGTGTTGTTTTGTCTCCCAAGGTCTCAAATGTGATTGTTTCAGACCTTTCTGGTGCTTCTGATATGGCTGGAGCGATTTCCAGACCCTCCACTATGTGTGTATCAACTTGTGTGATCACAGCAGTGGTTTCTTCCGTTTCGGGCAATTCTGTTTGAAAGCAAAAGGCTAATGATTCTTATCAAGAAAAAGAACTTAAACCAGACCATGTATATGTTGCATAAACAAAACATTAAGCTTGAACTGAAGAATTTGAAGAAAACCCTTAATTGCAAAATTGTAATAGAAATATAATAGAGAAAAAGTAGTAAATAAACCTCTCCCATGAAATATTGAAGTGCCAAGAATGTTCAACATTTAATTGATTTAATTATTATAAATTGATACAATAATGTTATATTTATAATTTTCACAATGCTTGTTAAATTGCAAGATTCCGCTAAACAGTGATGGAAAATACTAATTCTAAAATATAACATCCCATTCATCCAAGTCTCCTGGACCTTTCACACAGTTTCTTTGTACTACTAGTACTTACTTCACTGTTTGTGATGATATAGTGAAAATTGAGATGATCTAATCTACAACTAGTAAATAAGGATCGATGTAGGGATATAGGGATGTGAGGGCAATATGATTAGGATGTGATAATGTAGGCTCCTTTACCAAGCAGGTGTGATATCTCCAACTGATTGATCATTGAAGAATCAATGAAGGATTCTTATGTATTGCAACAATGCCAAGGCAAGATATAACAACACGTTCCTGGATTGTCCTGTATGAAAGGGAGTAACTCTAATGTAACCTTACGTCCAACATTCCATAGCAATAATGTAGTCTATGTACAAGGTTGGTGTTAAAGCTACCTTATAGTTATTCTGTTTCATACAGAAGAGTCCTGTTGTCTTCTGTGTAGGTATGTTGTTTTCTGTTAATGTCACCTATCCATGTTTCCTTTTGTTTATGTTATCTTCTGATATTTTAGGTTCTGCCTTTTATTATCCATAGAAAATGTAATTCTAATGAGACGAGATTGTTGCCTTTGATACTCAACATAACATGTAATTCTAATGTGACATGAATCTCATGTTTGTGGGACATTTCATAAAATGGATCCTTGCTCTTAAAATATTTGCTGTGAAAATCTAACTCCCAAATCAGTGTTTAGTTTCCACTGTCTATCATTGTATTGGATTGTCTGGTAAAATGATGCATGTTTCAGACAAGTGAACCCCGATATTGACATATCTCTTATTCACCATCCCACCAAACTACAGTAGACCTCGCATATAACGTACTAATTGGGACCGGCTATTTTTGTCCATTATATGCGAAGTCCGTAATACGCATATACCGTAATTAGAGTTAATAGTGAACCAGGACTTCAGATTCAGTACGTTATAGGCAGGTGTCTGGTTTATGCGACACCGTTATATGTGAGGTCTACTTTATATGCTTTGTATTATTTGTTTGTATTATTTGTATCAATATGTATTCAAGACATGTTGCATGTCAAACTGGACATCCGATACCAGTGTACATAGAATTCTCTTTGCAGGTAATGTCTTGATATTGGCAAGAGAAGACTCACCAGGATATGTACTAGGCTATCTGATATGACAACGGAAATGTTATTTTTGTGTGTGTGTGTGTGTGTGTGCGCGCGCGCGCGCGTGCGCAAATTGTGTGCATGTGTGTGTGTGTGTGTGTGTGATAATGCTGCTATACTCAGTCTCGGATTCATGAAATTCTCTTTGATGTGATCTTTTCATTCAATTTACTCCTGACTGTACTGCAATGCTCCTAATAATTACGTTGCCAATACATTTTCAGTGAGTGAATGATTTACTGTTTTACGTCACAGCAGGAATCTTTCACTCATACGGAACGATCACATTTTCAGAAACCAAACGATAATTGTGACTTTTGTAATTCTGAAATTTTACTTAAGTGGGAATTCTTGTTAATATAATTACTCAATTACAGAGGAATTGTTTCATTGGTTTCTTAGTAGGAGCACTACTGTAAGCCATGGTGCTGATTTGGCCGACTGTGTTTATCCTTACTGAACATCCATGGAGGAATTAATATTCAAGATAATATTAGTTTTTTCCTGCATATTAACATTTTGAAAAAAAAATTAAAGGATAAACAAAAATTTGATTTACAAATCAGATGCAAGCAATTTATAATGACTTATGTAACTATAAAATATATTGATAATAAAATACAAATAAATAATAATTTACAAATAATGTTTTCTCAAAATATCTAAATATATTCAATTACATGTATATCTAAATGTTCAAAATTGTATATTTTCTTCCTACATGTGATGTTCTGTGGATAGATTGTAGGTAATGCCCACTAACTCATGGTGGCTGTTGTTTTGGTGTTCACTATCAAACAATGGCATTGAATTTCAAAGAATCATGATAAATAAATTAGTTTTGTTTTTTAATGATGCTAAGATACTATAACTAAACACATATTTTGCCTTTCTTAGATTGATTAATTGATTTATTGCTTAATGTTACTGCTGGAATCCTTCACCCAGATGCAACGATGGCTTTCTTAAATTTAATGTAAATTTGCAATGTAGTAGCTCTTCATATAAAGTCTTTCAAGAAATACGAAAGAGCTATACAACTTTGTTTTTTCGTTTGCTAAAGAAATCATGATCCTTCAAATTTCAACGTCTTTGTTTTCATGATCAGAAGAAACAGAACTGTGCGCATAAATAATGTATTTCTCCAGTTGTGATAGGCCGTATGATTGAATGGCATGCTGGGGGAAGGTCAAGCGACCAATCAAGCAGGAATTAATGTAGAATGATTACTATGCGATTGCAGAAAAGTATCAAGTCAATGATGTTTGGGTAGCATGCTTCAAACAAAAGGTGGGGATTTGTTATGAAGAGATGAACAATAGAGAATATTTTCTGATATATTGTTTAAAAATGTGTTCATATGATATGCAATGGGTCAAAAGAAAAATTATGAGATAATAACAAATTTGATGAGATTAATGCTGTATAATTTTCATTAAATTTTGACTTGAAAAAAAATAAATTATAAGAAGGAAAATAGAGATGGTGATCCATGAGAGATGATGAGATTAATGTGGTATACTTTTCATTAAATTTTGACTTGAAGAACAAAAATATAATAACTATGAGAAGGAAAATAGATATGGTGATCCATCTTAAATAGTGTTAGAAAGAAACTTTCTTTCAATAGGAAACTTTCATACTTTCATACAGCATTCAGCACACGACAATAAAAAATTGTCAATGCAATCAAAATTCAGAAATCCGTAAACACACACACTCATCACTAAGAAACATTACCTTGGTCTCACAAGATTGACATGCAAATTCTGAAATATTAACATGCTGAAAGGGAAAACCTTGGGACATAAGACATCATGCATATCTGCCACAACAACACTAAATAAGTCATATTTGCAGATATTAATATTAAGAATATTAATATTTTTAACACGTTTTGGTGTGTGCTTCTCAAAAGGTAAAGACATTTTATTTAAAAAGGAAGTTATAATAAATGTGTATCTGCAAATAAGACATCATTACAAGATCAAGACAAATGCACAAGAAGTGTACCCCATAACCGAAATCATTCAGTGCAAATATTTTTCTTGGACTTTCGAGATGAAGTTTAAATGAAAACAATTTTATTTAAATTTCAGGAACAAAAACACGAGGACAAGTCTTCTAAGATTCAAGCTTTCGCTCAAATTCTGTATTCTCAATATCTTGTGCATTATAAAAATCAGTAAACACATAAAACACATACATACATACTGTACATTTAAACATCAGATGCAGTAGTCACAATATACAACAATGAAGTCTTATGGCAGGTGGTTGGTTACTTTGGTTATTATTGGGATTCTGTGTGCGCTAACTACTTAAACTAGTTTTAATTTGGTGTTTACAACATGTAGAATAGAAACAGCCTACAGCCATGCAAGAAGCGTACGGCTCAGGGCATGCCATCCTATAAATTTAACTGGAGAAAATGACTTTTTACTCCGGAGACAAAAAACGTATGCAACTTGAAATAAAACCAGGAGATTATGGTTCCATAGTATTTATTACTGTGATATGCCCATATACAGAAGTACGAAGTCACACATTTTAAAAAAATACAAATTTATATTTTTATTTTGTTTTCAACATTTGTTTTGTGCAAAATTGTACAAAATACTTTGAAAGATGTAGAAAACTATAATATTCTTTGGTGTTCCCATTTTTCACCTGCCATAAGATTTCAACAAATAAACCTGATTTTTAGAACAGCAGACAAAACGCAGCTAAACACAGAATTTGGCAATACATATCCACAGTTTGGGCTTATATGCTGCAAAGGTGATCCCACATTGAGGATATGTAATACATGATTCTGGTTTGGGCTGCAAGTCAGGAATTAGAGGGTCAAGCTGTCAAACAAACACTGGATCCGAAAAAAATGGTAAGAGACAACTTTATTATATTTTTGTCTGCTGCAATAAAAATCTTGACTATAATCAAATGAAGCTGGTAAATTTGTTACAACAATATTGGCAATCTGGGTTTGAACACATAGTCATGCAATGATTTCAGTCTAGGACAAAGTTCTATGTTGTCAAAGCAGCAGCAATCTGGCTACTGACTTTGTAATTTTGGCCTGCACCCAGTAGGATGAAAGAACAGTAGAGAAAAGGACGTAAAATTAACTAAATGTCAATTATTTACAGGAAAGATTATGTTAGAAATACGACACAGCAAAGAAATATATTACAGATTATAGAAAAATATATAGAATTTGATTGATTCAATATTTGAAGGACAGCAACTAGAAAAATATATAGAATTTGAGTAAAATATATAGAATTTGAGAGTGTCAAAGTTCAAAGGACAGCAACTACTAGAAATATATATTAAAATATATAGAATTTGAGAGTGTTAAAGTTCAAATGACAGTATAGATGCAGGACCAGATGCAGGTGCCAAAATCCAAAAGCCAGGCCAGAATCCTGAGCAATATTATGACAAGCAGCACAGCGAGCAAGAATTGCTGCATGCTTGCATCTTCAACATTGGTCGGGTGCCAACCTAGGGCCGTAGTGACGGCAGATGGCTTGTCCAAGACCTGAGGCTCAGGCTTTGCCTCTTCTATAGGTTCAGTGGCCTCCACCTCCAAGGTCTCTGGTTCACTCTCCGCAACAGTGAGTGGTTCTACAATTGAAATGGAACCCAGTCCTACAGAGCTCTACCCTCATAATGTGATGATCAATGACAGGATCTCCAAAATAAAATAACAATTTACAACAACAACAAAAACACACACAAAACACACAAAATAAAACCCCAGAAATTTTGAGAATATTTCTTTTAAAGTATTCAGGTAATAATTTGTGACATCATTTGAATGTTTCAAAAAGGTTAATAATCTTTCAGAAGAAATATTCGAATGATGGCCAATAAAGTGAACGTATTTAGAAAAAGTCAACAAAATAAATATATACTAGAAAATGGAGATCCTGATATAAAAGATTATATATTTCTGAAAAACAAATATTTAATTATAATGAAAGATGAATATGATTAGAAGCCAAACTACTGTCCTGACCCAATCAGGAATTGCTTTCTATTGTGTATATCTAGAAGCCCATGCTCTCTTAGTATTGCATACCCTTTGCTGAGGAAAGTGAACCATTGCATGAAAAGACGTCATATATGTGTTCATGAGGATTCTAACCATAAGGAAAAAATACAGGTAAATGCTTCACAACCTGGGATTTGTACCTTGTTATCACAATCATGATTGTATGTCGACAAACGAGTCAGGTACACGTTGACAGTTTGAGCATTAATCATCGTAAGTAGCATTCAGTTCACCCCTGGCAACGACTGTTCAACCCTCAATCTCAAAACTCACATTATCATCACTTTCAAATTTCACATTTCACCGAAAGTTGTTCATAAAGGTCCCATTCTCTTATTCACAATACAACAGTTAATCCATGTCAAACTAACAAATATTTCAGCTCTCAAGAAATGCAATCTGGCTGAAATATTTGTGGAAGGTTTGCAATGGCTGCCAGACATTTAAGTTAATATAAAACTGGTTTCAACTGTTGTTAAATATGCGATATTGAGATTAAGGTGTTCACTGATGTGTGACTTCGCTGCACAAGGGACAGAACTGTATGCAAGTAAATAAATACTATGTGATATTGACATATATTGTAACGGTCTGGACAAGTAGTATTTTATACAGGTCTATTTGAAGATAAATATCAAGCTCAAGCTCTTGCTAGTAGCTTTGTCAATATATTACTTTCTAGAATTGGTCCTCTTTATTTTATGAGAATTCATAAATATGTATGCTATACAATCTTCACTGTGTGAAGACGAACAAAAATAAATTATCAATTGATATCACAAGATTTTCAGTCAATCACAAGATTTTCAGCCAATCACAAGAGTTTGAGCTAGATATCTTTTATCGGACATATTATTTCCCTGCATTTACAAGGGATTCGGGGCAATATTTCGCTGACATGATGCTTGTGAGCACGTGGTTGGCTGGCAATCACTTGACGCGGCCACTGTATTTCGATTTCAATCTCGATGCAATAGAATTCCTCTCGCACGATTCTTTCCTCAGCGTTCAAACACTCTGTTCGTGCAAAATACAAATAAAGAATTAACAGAAATTGATAGAACACAGCAAAAAATGTATATGAACACAGACTATTTAACATAAGTAATGTTTTCCTCGTTTGGAATTAGAATAAGAAAATATTTAAACATTTGAATTCACTTAATTTACAGTTTTATAATAGCCCAAGTGGAAAATAGGAGTT
This sequence comes from Lepetodrilus fucensis, assembly GCA_032361325.1. Lineage (NCBI taxonomy): Eukaryota > Metazoa > Mollusca > Gastropoda > Lepetellida > Lepetodrilidae > Lepetodrilus > Lepetodrilus fucensis. Next base: position 27,177 of record JAUTBV010130266.1, on the reverse strand, counting down.
AATAATCCAACAATCTCTATGAAAGTATTATTAACTTTCAGTTGTATTTATATTAAAATATTGTCTGTGTTCATACGATTCATAAACTACTGTAAGAAAGTGAAAAGATCAGAGAACATAAGAGCATAATATGCACTATGAAAATGGACATTGAGAAATTAATGAACAGCTCTTCTAACAACATGTAACAAGAGAGTTAGTTGTATTTTGTAGCCTGTTTGGCACAAGTAACAATGTAACATACAAACACAATGTTCAAGTCACACATGCCATGCAAACTACAAAATACAACAACAAAGTCTCTTATTTTCAAATTTTATTTTTCTACAACACTGTGGCATAAAATTGCATAATTATCTATTAATTGCATAAATAAGCAATTGGCATTCATATCATTATGCTGTTTTAATAACAATTTCTACATCATGTTAGATGCCGAAAAAAATGGACCAAAAATGTCTGATATAATCGACTAATCACAACCTACCCCAATAACAATATAAAAACATTAGAACATTTTTTTTTATCACATTTCTTTTTCAATCAGTTGTTACTTTACTACTAAATAAATATACTAGACAAAAAAATGTTTTCCCATAAAAACCAGCAAGCTATATGCTAAAAGATCATAACAAAACAATGTATGATTGGTTACAAATCCTTCAATTACAAACTCAAAAGAGCGAGTTGGGTTTGGTAGGAGGGGAACCTGGAACAACTATGTTACAGTAAGATCCATGAAGCATGGCTGATACAGACAAACCAAGGATGAAGACTGTACGGTCTACATACAGAGATTGCATCCAAACCTTCCTCAATACCTTACTTGTTAGTCCTGAGTTACTACTTTAAACTAATGATAAATTGCCATATTTCAGCAAAATAATTGTACGTCGTCCAATCGTTTCTTGAAGATATGTTTTCATAAATAAATAAATAAACCTTGATATAACAAAAACTTTCTTCATATTTCTAAAGTATGAATATCATCTATACATGCCATTCTTTACTAAAAAGTCTATTACCTATACATGACAAAATGTGTAAGCATTATTGTCAGTATATAATTAATATCTACATATACATATACATGTATATATATATACACTAAATATACCATACTATATATGTTATACCTTACTACATAATATACTATAGGCATAAAGCACAGTTTGAGCAAAATGTTGGCATCATCTATTGCATCAGACTACTTCATTGAATGATCTAGACTATATTAACACAGACGAGCATTGACTTAATAATTGTCCTTTTTTTTCTTCTCTCTCTCTTTCTCTCTTCAAAGGAGATTTTTTTAAGGAAATCCCATTTATAATGTGAACCATGTACATCTTCATTCTTTAGAATGTATGTGGTCAATGCTCGTCTGTGGTTGTGTGCTAAGACTAACAAGCAGATGCTGTCCTGATAAAAGCCATGCACTCACTATCAACATTCCTCAATGGACATGAGATGATATTGTGAACAACATGTACAATAGTATATCGATTATGATACCTATTTTCTTCATCAATTATGGTATCTATTTTCTTCATCAATTATGGTATGTATTATCTTCATCAATTATGGTTTCTATTTCCTTCTTCTGTTTACATAGGCAGACACGTTTTTCAATCAAATATTTGCAAACATGAATAACACGATCTGTTCGTGTAAAATTTGTTCCGTCCATAATGTAGTTTCAAATTTTACAGTTGGTCTGAACAATATATGAATCAATCAATGAATTGATGTATTGCAAACTTCTGATAGAAAAACAAAAGAAAACTCATTAAAAAAAAAGTTTCTTTCCTAAATTGAAACTAAAATTAAGAATGAATACTTTTTTGAAATTAACATCAATTACTTTTCAAAATGGAAAGAATTTGAAATGAGATTGAAATTTGAAATAAAATATTTACGTTATAAAATCAATAAGCCTAGAATATAAAAAAAATACTGCAAATATTCTTACTGCAAATTGTATAAACTTTTCAGAAGACAACTTGACAGCCGATATCGCTGATTCGTCTATTATGCAGCAGATGTAAGGCTGCCTGGGATATAACCTTAGAGAGGAGACTGACTACACTGAGGGCAAGGAACAAATCTGACTTTCTCAAACCATCCTTACTTTCCACGAAAAGTTCAATCCGGGTAGTGGCTGTGCCTGCGGTATTGATGGCCTCACATGTAAACTCTGCGTCCTCGTCAGCGGTGACGTTACTGATTGTCAGAGCGCATCGACCGTTCTCGTATGTTGTCACGAAGCGTTCGCTTCTGTGAATCACCGTCGATCGATCCTAGGGACATCAGAAACATTCCCATGTACAATAACAGTAGCTTATGTTCATGCTTGGATAATAGGATTGGAAATCATAAAGCATATGATATGAAATGCATGTGCCATTGTGAAGGAACAACACATACAAATTGACAAAATAATTCTACTTAGGACGAAAATAATTTGTATATCTCCTGCAGTTCATTTTTGAAAGCTTTCGTCAATGTGCCTGAAATGGTTACCCCCACCCCCCCCCCCCAATTAATAGCACTATCTGAAACCCAAATGAAAGCGAGAGTACAGTTTTGTTCCCATGCTCCTGAAATAGTTATCCCAAAGAACGAACAATAACACTATCTGAGAATGAACAACTGCACTATCTGACGTAAAGGCAAGGACAGGTCTCCATACCTTGTACCATGTGATAGTGGGCTGGGGCCGTCCGACCACCAGGCACTCCACAGTGACTGTTTTGCCCAGGAAGACATCCAGCGATGTCTGGAGGGTCTGTGTGAAACGGGGCGCTTCGGCAGGTTCTTCCTGTACTTCTGCAAGCAAAACAGGAACACATCTCATACAGAAATGACTCAAGCATAGGATATCATAAAATGCATGGCAGGTAATGTATATTTTATGAATGGTTTGAAATGGTTTCATGATTTCTTACAACTTTGAAAAACACGAGTAATCCAACTGGCCCCCATTTCACGACGGTGTCCTAACGAGTTAGGAACTCCTAACCCGAGTTATCACCTCCTAAAGTGTTTCACGACCATGTCACAAGTCATATCCCTTCTTAAATCGTCATCTAATTTAGGAGGTGATATGCTCGGTCATAACATTAGGAGCTCACAACTTTAGGAGGCCGTCGTGAAACATCATCATCAAATCATCATCATCATCATCATTGTTATTTATTATCTGTGATTCTTCTTGATCGAGATTGTTCTACTCAGTAACCCATTATTACTGTAAAATCATTGTCAGAACCACCTTGATTTGCATCTTCAAATTGAATAATCTGCACCTAGTGTATTCATTAAATGTGTTTATGATTCCCCCATGCAAGCATCATTACAATGACTGACATTCCTGGCAGTAGGCACTGACCTGTTAGGGCAGGTACTTCCTCCTGTTTGACCTCAAGATCAACAGAAATTTGAGATTCCTCCACAATCTCTTCTTCTTCAACTTTTTCAATAGCTGCAAGGCATTGGAATTGGGATTAGGTCAATGTTCAATGTACATGGAGCATGCTAGGAATCTATTATCAAATCACATTTAGTAGCAATCGCCTTATGATTTAAACACATCATTCTGGATATTGAGGGTATATTCAGGTTCCACAAGGGTATTTTTCAGTACTGGGAACAAGGATATACTTACTGTTTTCAGCCTCTGTAGATTGATAGAATGGGATTGTTCTGGTATTTGTTATCACACACATACATGCATGTCTTACGACTAGTGTTGGGAACTGATTGGTAATATAGGCTGAGATACACACTAAGGTGGCTCCACAAAGAAGGAAGGTACTTGTGACACAGTACTCATACACAGAGTACTCATAACAGACACTATAACATCCAGCTGTACTGCTGAACACAGACACAGATAGGCAGACATTCAATACACATGTCATAGCAGCAATATTGACAAACACAACACCAATATTCAACATAACAGATTACGACATTATCACCTGTTGTTACTTCTGCTTCTTCTACGGTTACTACATCAGCTTGTTCTTCAGGAACTTCTTCCTTGGTTTTAATTTGAGATGGAATTTGTTCCTCAATGATAATGGTTTGTTTTTCTTCTTCCACAGTTTCTTCTTTGGGTGCTTCGACTTCTACTTCAGAAATGATTTCCTCGACAGTCATGTCCACAACCTCTTCAGTTTCCTTAGCTTCGGCAACCGTGGTTACTTCAGTTACAATTTCTGTAACAGTCTTGGAGATTTCCTCCTGAGTGACCTCTACTTGTTCCTCAGGGGTTATTTCCTCTACAGGAGCTTCTTCAGTAACTGCCTCAGCTACTGGTGCCTCCGCAGGCTTTACGTCTTCAATGACAACTGTCTCACGGATTTCTTCTGTGGTTTCTTCCACAGGTGCCTCTACTTCAACCTCAGAGATGGCTTCTTCAGTTGGTGTTTCAAAGGTCTCTTCAGTTTCTGTTGTTTTAGATGTGACCACCTCCTTTACCTCAATAACCTCCTGTACTGTTTCTGCTATTTCCTCAACAGTTTCTTCTATCTGGACACCTGTGCTAATATCCACGGTTGGTGTTTCTTCAACAATTTCGACAGTTTCGTCAGTCTCAAATGGTTTTTCCTCTTGTATAGTGATGGTTTCTTGGATTTGTTCAATGTCCTCAACAGGTGCCCGAACTTCTGTTTCCTCGGGAAGGTCCTCAGTTACACTCTCTGCAATTTCAACAGGCTCTTCCTTTGCCTCAGAGATTTGTTCCACCTGTACTTCAACTATTTCCTGAACAGTTTCAACTGTTTCCTCAGTAGTAGTTTCAACTTGTATTTCTGAAACAACCTCTTCAGATGGAGTTTCAATAATAATCTCAGCTTCTTTGGCTTCTGATGGTTGTTCCACTTGTAGTTCAACTATTTCCTGAACAGTTTGAACTGTTTCCTCAGTAGTAGTTTCAGCTGTTACTTCTGAGACAACTTCCTCGGCTGGAGTTTCAGTAACAATCTCAGCTTCTTTGGCTTCTGAAGGTTGTTCCTCGACAACTTGTACTACCTCAGATATAGATTTGATAACCTCTTCTTTTGTTTGTTCAGCAATAATTTCAGAAACCTCTTCAGATGATGGAACTTCCACTTCTTCCTCAAGCACAGGAGTTTTAGTGGGTTCCACTGGTTTAGATTCAACCACCTCCTGTACAACCTCCACAAGCTCTTCAGTTGTAGTTTGAATATCCATCTCAGTTGTGATTTCCTCAGTTGGAACATCTTCTGCCACTTCAACTGCTTCTTCTGCTTCTGATGGTTTCTCTTCCACAACAGTGATTGTTTCTCTTGTCTCTTCAATAACACCCTCAACTGGAGCCTCGGTCTCAATTTCAGTTATGATTTCCTCAGTGGGTGTATCAACAACATCTAGTTCTTCCTCAGCTTCAGTAGGAACCTCCTTTTGGACTTCAATGGTTTCACTCACAATCTCAGTGACATCTGTAGTTGTGGTTTCAAAGTCTACTGCTGTTGTGATTTCCTCTGTTTCAGTAACTGATACAACTTCCTCTTCTTCCTTGGTTTCCATTGGTTTCTGTTCCTCAATGACCACCATTTCTTGAACCTCCTCAGTTGTGTCCTCGACAGGCATCTGGACCTCAATCTCAGAAATGTGTTCCTCAGTAGGTGCTTCTGCTACTTCCTCACCTTCCTTGGTTTCTGTTGCCTGAACCTCCTGAACAACGATAGTTTCCCGAATCTCCTCTGTAGTCTCCTCTGATGGAGCTTGGACCTCCACTTCATCAATAGCTTCTTCTGTTGGGATTTCAGATACTTCAACAGTTTCCTTTGCCTCAGAGGGCTTCTCATTCTCAATGACGATTGTTTCACGGATTTCCTCAGTTACTTCTTCTTTGGGAGCTTCAATTTCCAGTTCAGAAGTGATCTCATCAGTTTGTACCTGTTCTTGTATCTCCACAGTTTCTTCAATCTCAGATGGGAGTTCTTGTTTTATTTCAATCACTTCACGTGTAATCTCAGTGATCTCTTCTGTTGTTGTCTCGACACTAACTTCAGTGGTGATTTCCTCAACTGGATGTTCCTCAATAACTTCAACAGTTTCCTTAGTTTCCATTGCCTTTGGTTCATCAACCTCGATTGTTTCTCGCAGTTCTTCAGTAGTTTCAACCACAGGAGCCTCACTTTCTACTTGAGCAACAGCTTCCTCATCTGATGATGCCTCAACAATAACATGCTCTTCCTGAGACTTAGCTGGTATTTCTTCCGCAATTTCTATCACTTCCTGAACTTCTTCAGTGACTTCCTCCATAGTAGTTTCAGTTTGGACCTCAACAATAGCTTGTTCAGTTTGGGCTTCAGTGAGCTCCTCACCAACAGAGGTAACAGATGGTTTTTGACCCTCAATGGTCAGGGTTTCTCTCAATTCCTCTGTAATTTCCTCAGCTGGCTTTGTGGTCTCCTTTTCTGTGATTTCTTCCACAGTTTCATCAGTTTTTTCAAGCTCTTCAGCTGTGACTGTTGGCTTTTCTTCCTCTATTTGAATGGATTCTCTCAACTCCTCAATGGTCTCTTCCACTGGCTTTTCTACCTCAGCTACAACTTCTTCAGAGGTGATTTCTGTTGTTTCTGCAGTGACTTCTTCTGAAACTGTTGTCTCTGATTCTTGATGAACAGTAACTGTCTCCCTGATTTCAATAGTTTCTTCAGATATAGGACGTTCAGTTTCTAATGTCTGTGGAATATCTGATATGTCCTCCGCATCATCCTTGATCTGCTCCACAGTTTGAGATATAGCTTCCTTTATTGTTGTAGTTTCACGTACCTCCTCAACAATTTCAACAGAGGGAGGAACAGCTTCTAATTCATCCTGCTGCTCTTCAATGATTTCGGTCTCGACTTCTTCACTCTCTTCCTTAGAGGCAAGAATCTCTTCCACAACTTCAGGCTTACTCTCAAATGTGATTTCTTCTTTGAACGTTTCCACCTCCTCTTTTTGAATTTCAACAGTAGTGACCTCAGTGGATTCAACCTCCATTTGAACCTCGGTTGATTTAGGAGCGATCGTTATTTCCTCTGTGAACGTTTCATCAGTTTCTTCTGGCTGGGACTTGGCTTGGATTTCAACTTCAGATTTGAATTTCTGATCTTCGGTGATGTCCATCTGAACAATTTCCTCAACCTTTTGTTCAACAGTTATCTCCTCTTGGTAGACCTCAGAGGTGCTAATGTCTTCCATTGAAGATCCTGGTGCTTCAGATGATGGTGCACTGGATGCTGTAAGAACAAACATAGGAAGGGGTTGGTAAGGGTGTGAGGGAGGTAAATGGGAATAATAGTTCATTTTATCATGGTAAGGTAAGACACAACTTGACCAAGCATCAGTGATCCATGACCATGATAGAAAGAAGCCGATGTATTCATCATGGTCATGCTCAGTGATATTGTAGTCAAATGAATCTTGTTCTACTAAATGGCAATGGAGATTTGCATTGGTTTGTTGGTTTGTTGATATTGATGGGAATTTAGGAGTTTTTGGATAATAGTTTATGGATAAATAATATGGGTTTGGAATAATCTTTAAGTAATAATCATGCACTTTATTTGTTTGGTATGTTTAGGTTGTAGAAGACTATTTATTGAAGAGGTTGATTCTAGAATAATCATATTTACACTATAACATTACGTAAGGAATAAGAATATTCTTTGTAACTCTATGTTTAGCTATTTAATCTGGAAGGTTCTATAGGAAAATTCATATTTATTTGTCAAAGGAGGAAAGAGGAAAAAGAGGTAAGAAAATAGGTGATGGAAAAAATCAAAATCAAACAAAATCATGAACAGAATTTCAATGAATAAAATTACAGAAAAGATAAACAGAACAATGAACAGAAAGAAAAAACACAGAAAGAGAAATGGCACAAACCAAAGTGTACAATGATAGGTAACTTAAATGTACAAACAATGAAAATATATGACATAAAGAAGATTGAGTGTACATAAAATTGAAAACATAATGTATAAAGAAAAGAAACAAACAAAATAGAATTGAAATGGACAATGACAATGATCCTATAACCTACATCAAGTTTGTACTGCATACAGTATAAACAATCACATATAGAACATAAACAGTAAAGCAAATACAGTAGGATTTGGCTGGGGTTTATTTTAGGGTTTAAGGATTTGCACATGTAATATTTTTTCAACAAACATGCATTTGTTTTGGCAACATACTTTTGGTAACAAAACACACCAATTTGGACCAAACTGAACATTGTAGAAATAGTTTTAAATATCTCTCAAAATTCACTGTAAAACCTGGGATAACTCATGGTTAGAATAAAATATTGTCCTAATAATATTTAATTGAGGTTATATTTGATCGTGGGTTAACATGAAATGAAATGTCTATTATTAAATATATATATAGCATACCTATAATTTTGTGACATAAGTATCAATGATAATGTTTGCATGATATTGTAATACTAGTACATTAGTGCATGTATTTTATCATAAAGACTATTAAAACACATATTTGAGCAATGATTCATTTAAAAAAAGTAAATATAAGTATACTGTGAGAAGCATGTATGGAATGTAATTCCCTTTATGAATAACAAAAATAAATACTGGGATCCATAAACAAAGGAAGCATTGAGACTCAAAACTATTGCATTTAAAATTGCAGGTCACAAACGTTATTATGAAATGTCAGTAGTATTTTGTGAAATAAACATTAAGAATCATTATGCTTTCTCTGGTTAAGGACATATGACAAGAGATGATCTGGGAAACAACTAAAGAATACTTACGCAGGACAGTAATGTAGGCCACCGATGAACAGCGGCCGACAGAATTGACGGCCTCCACTCTGTATTCACCCTCGTCATCGGGAAGAACATCTGCGATGACCAGAGTGCTGCGGTAGTTATCTGTTGTGATCTGGATGTCCTCAGAAGGAGTCAGCTCTATATCGTCCATGAACCACTGCAATGTAGGCATCGGCATGCCCTTGACAATGACTTCAAGAGTGAGGACCGACGCCTCCATCACAGTGATGTCTGTCAGTGTCTTGATGAAAGTAGGTGCTTCTTCTTCAGGAGCCTTGGTCTCGATACTGATGGTGGAAACTGCAGTTGTCTCAGCCTCGTGAATAATTTCCTGGGTGAGTTCTGTCACGAAAGAGTCCACAGTGTCTTCTTGTGGCTTCTCTTCTTCCTTGACCTCTTCTTGTGGCTTTTCTGCTTCCTTGATTTCGGCTATCAATTGTTGGGCCATTTCAGTTGCATAGGTTTCAATTTCTTCCTTTACAGCAGTAGTATTCACCTCCTCAGTTTCAGTTGTAATTTCTTCTGGCTTTTCTTCCTCAGCAATGTCCACCTTGTACTCTTCAGGCTTCTCAGCAACAGGTTCTGCCAGTTCTGTTGTAATCTCGGATGTTTCAGCCAGTTCTGGAACCTCTTCTGTAACATCAGTAAGCTCTGTTTGTTCAGTTGTTTCTTCCACAACAGTCGTCTTGAATTCTGCTGGTTTTTCAGCAACAATTTCAGACATTTCTGTTGTTATTTCTTCAGGTACAGCTTCATCGGTTGGTTTCTCTTCAACTTCAGTGAGCTCAGGGATTTCTAGGACCTCTTCAATAGCTGTTGTTTCATATTCAGTGGGCTTTTCTGCTACAGATTCAGCCAATTCTACGGTAATATCTTCAGTCAGCACTTCCTCTGTGATCTTTTCTTCTACCTGAGTTATTTCAGACACCTCAGTTATCTCTTCAACTGTGTCAGCTATATATTCTGCAGGCTTATCAGCAGATGATTCTGCAAGGTCAGTTGGAATTTCAGTTGTTTCTACTTCATCCACAGTTTGTTCAACAATGTCCTCAAGAATAGGTTCCTCAGTAACTTCATCAACTGTGTCAGCCTTATATTCTGCAGGTTTATCAGCAGATGATTCTGCAAGGTCTGTTGGAATTTCAGTTGTTTCTACTTCATCCACAGTTTGTTCAACAATGTCCTCAAGGATAGGTTCCTCAGTAACTTCATCAACTGTGTCAGCCTTATATTCTGCAGGCTTATCAGCAGATGATTCTGCGAGTTCAGTTGAAATTTCAGTTGTTGCTACTTCATCCACAGTTTGTTCAACAATTTCCTCAAGAGTGGTTTCTTCAGTAACTTCATCAACTGTGTCAGCTTTGTATTCAGCAGGCTTATCAGCAGATGATTCTGCGAGGTCAGTTGAAATTTCAAATGTATCTACTTCATCCATGGTTTGTTCAACTATCTCCTCAAGAGAGGTTTGCTCGGTAACTTCAGCAACTGTATCAGTTTTGTACTCCGCAGGATGTTCAGCAGCAGACTCAACCAGTTCAGCCAGAGTTTCAGATGGTTGTACCTCTTCTGTGATCTCCTCAGAAACAACTGAGACCTCCTGTGGTTCACCAACTTCAATCACCATGTCCGTTTTGTATGTAGCTTGCTGTTCAGCGGTAGATTCTGCATCAAATTTGCTTGGGATGTCTTTAATGTCAACTTCCTTTGCTGCTACCTCATCCACCTCAGTAATGGTTTCTTCTTCCTCTGTTTGTGTCACAGTGTGAGCCTGGAAGTGAGTTTCTTCAGTAATAGCTTCTGCAGACTCGACATCAATCTGCGACTCTGCCACAGTTTGAGCAGTGGCTGGATGAATGATGGCCACATGTTCTTCGAATATTTCCTCAGCCTCCTCCACGACTTCCACAGCAGGATGAGCATCAACCTCCTCTTTGGGAGCCTCTTCTTCATCCCTCTCCTCAGTAAGCTCGGAAGCTATCTGTTCCTGGATACGCTGGATTTCCTCTACAAACACTCTGGAGTGAGCTGCAGCTTCTGTGTCAGAGTCGACTGGTGTGGGTTTTGGTGATGAAGCTTCCAAGGATGACAACAGGGAGTCGGAAGCCTCCTCTGTGTCAGGAACATACTCGTAGGCTGCAAAAAAATGAACACAGTCGGTGAGTAAACATTCCCTTCAATTGCAATTCTCATGATAATTTTATTCTTTTAAATATATATTTCTTACTTTTTAATTCTTTGAGTCGCTTTCTAGAACCTTCACTAATATCATGACTTGTTAAGACATCTTAAATCTCTCCTTTAATATATTGCTAAATACATCATCCTGATAAAATGTAATATTAATAATGATTACTATGAATACTCACATTCAACTTCAAGAGTTGCCCTTGTGACATCTTCACCAAGAGGATTGACAGCAATGCACTTGTATTCACCAGCATCTTGAGGGAAGACTTCAACAATCAGCAAAGTGCAGACACCATTTTCTGTGTCATAGTTAATCTTGAAGTCTTGCGTCTCTGCCATGAGATTGTCATCATGGAACCATTGGATTTCTGGCATTGGGTTGCCTACTACTTCACATCGGAACTTGACCTCCTCGCCGTCCATGACTTTCAGAGACATCAATCCAAATGTGAACTCTGGTGCTTGTCCATCGGGGATGATTTCCATCTGCACTTCTGCCGTCTCTGTGACTACCTCTGTGTCGTCTTCCTTCTGGACTTCCTCCTCAATTACCATGGACACTTCTTGAGATGGGACAGCCACTTCTTCTGCAGAAGGAACTTCAACTGCTGTGGGTTCGCCCACTTGGAAGGTGAACTCAACCTCTTCAGCTGTATCCTCTTTGCTAGTGACCTCGAAGGATAATTCTTCAACATGTGTTTCTTCTATTTGTACTGTCTCCTGTTGTTCAACTTCAACTTCGGATGTCAAAACAGTTTCTTCCACAAGTTGAGAAAGTGGGATTTCAACCTCTTCTTTTTCATGTGCTATCATATCTGGAGCTACTTGCAAAGTGAATGCAACTTCTTCTGCTTTGCCCTGAACATCAATGACAAGTTCTTCCTTGTGGGTTTCCTCTGGAGCATCGACAACATCAGCAAAAACCTCCTTTACCTCAGTCTCCTCAGATTGTACAACTTCCATTGGAGCAGAGGGAATTACTAAAGTCACCTCTTCCGTCACCGTTTCTCCTTCATCAGTTTTGCTCTCAATCACTGGTTCTTTTTCTGTTGAGAACTCAGTCATCATGACTACTTCATGGGTCACCTGCTGCGTCTCTGATTCACTCATTTCAACTGTCTCCTCCACATCATGACTCTTAGTTATTGTAGCTCTGTGCTCAGTAACTTGTTGTTCATCAGGTCTAGGAGATTCAGTAATTTGGAACTCTGCTCGGCTGACTTTTCCAACTTCAATCTCAATTTCCTGAGGCTTGGGTTCCTTTGTGATCTTAGTCTCCTGTATTTCAACCTCAATTCTTTGGGCAGCTGGTTTAGCTTCCACCTCTTGAGTCATCTCTGTGATTGTGGTAGATGTCGTTGGAAGCTGAACTCGGATCTCGTGAGGCTGCTGCTTCTGGCCCTGGACAATCTCAATGGTTTCAGTATGAATCTCATCTGGACCGTGTTCCGAGACAGGGATGGATCTCATCTCAGATGTCACCTTGCGAGTCTCTTCTGTGGTACGCGAAACAAACTCCTCAGTGGATGGTTCAGCTGGAATTTGAACCCGGAGTTGTATAGGAGCAAGCTCTTCACCTTTCTTCATGGTGACTTTGACCTTATGGACACCTTCACCTTCAACAACTGGTTCCATCATCTCATCGTCTGCTTGAATAATAGTTGAAGTTTCTTCAATGACTGTGGTGGTAGTGGTGGTGGTGGTGGTTCTCGGTGTCGAGGGGAATCCAATCTGGATCTCAATAGTCTCTGGTTGTCGCCGTCGTTCTTGCTGGGCATGAACAACCTGTAATTCTTTGACCCTTGTTTCATCGTCTGATGTAATTTCTCGGGTCAGGTCGATCTCAATGGTTTCCCTGTGCCTTTCATCCGAGGAGATTTCCTCAGTTTCAGGGCCAGCTGAAAGAAACAAATGTACAATGTGAAACTTCAGATTCTAATTCTCAATTTTGCAACAATAATATCAGCTTCTGTTGCAAATAATTGATAATAGGTACTTTTAACAAAATTGTGCATCTTTCAAATAGGTCACTCTATCTACAGAATATCATAAAACCTATATAATTGATATGCTTACAGTCAACAGTGAGCTTCATGGTGGTAATGGACTCCCCATATTCATTGACAGCTATACATGTGTACTCTCCCTCATCCTCTGGGAAGACCTCCACAATGATGAGGATACTCTCTCCCTTGGAATAGTCCACAATGATCTTGATGTCCGGGGTGGGCTGCAGCTCCTTGCCACGCTGGTACCATGTAATACTGGGGGCTGGAGCTCCGCGGAAGGTGACTTTCAGGGTGACTTTGTCCCCATCGCGGACCCGCTTGTTCTGCAGTAGCTGTGTGAACTCCGGAGTGATAGGCTGGACGCCTTCTTCTGGAGCTGTATCAGTAGGAGTTGTGGGTGTCTGCTCTATCTGAGGTTCAGGTTTAGCCTTTACTGGCTTCTCCTCTTCACGTGGAACTTCCTCCTCCTTTGGAGCCTTGTCTTTCTGGATCTCAATTTCGGTCTTTTGAATGGCTGGAAAAATACAACATGGAATTTTAAACATTTGAAGCTAGTTTATTTAGTAAGTGATATCTCAAATGATTAACTGAATTAGTTGTTCATATTGCAAGAGGAATATTTCACCCATTTCAAATGACAAGTTATATCTCAATGAAAATAATATGCAAACAGATGAATCCAGATCCAGGAATTTATGATGATACTGGATATACAAGTCAGATGTACGATTTTGGATAACTTTACACAGAATATTTCTATCTACATGAAAATGTACATTATTGACTAATGACGAAACATGTACTCACGTTTCACGGTAAGTGTGGTCTTGCATCGTGTAACACCCAATACGTTCTCAGCCTGGCATAAGTATTCTCCTGAATCTTCTGGAGTAAGATCGACAATGACGAGGACACTGGTCCTCTCGTCTTCGATGATGTTCATGTGTTGAGATGGTAATATCTCCAGCTCATTCACAAACCAAGTTACCTTGGATGGAGGGTTACTTTCATGTTCAACTTCAAGTCTGAAACATTAACGGACAACAAATGAGTCTGTGATTATGGAGTTTTAACGTCGCTGCAGAAGTCTTTCACCGATTTGCGACAAATGGACAATAAATACACTACTTCCAGATCTGGCTAAGTGACATAATACAGTAAAACTATTTCAGCAGTCCCATTATCAAAGTAATCAATTATCAAACCTTAATGAATCTCAGTAGTTCCATTATCAAATTTAGACCTTGATGAATCGCTTGAACACAAGATATGCCCTTCTACACACCATAAGCATTATTGGGCATATTGATTAAGAAAAGTAAAATAAATGTAAAGAAAGCATAATAAAGTTGGTGATAACATTCTACATGCTGGAGGCAACCTGAGATGCCCCAAAGATCAGCATCTGTGCCTAATCCAGCAGAGAGAGGGGGAACCCTCTTCTTTCTAGAGTCAACCACATATCCTAATAGATAAGTAGTTCTGACAAATCTAGCAGGTAGAAGGTCAATACGTACTGGACAGTTCCGCCCTCCTCGGCTTCAATGGCTGGCAGCAAAGGCTTGGTGAAAGTTGGCGAGATCTCCAGGGTGGTTGTGTGCTTCTCATCCAGTAGCACCACCTCTGGCATCTCCTGGTCCAATGTGAAGGTTGTCTCTGTGGTCGATGTTGTTGTCACAGTCTCTTCTACGGCTAGAAAAATAGGAAGGAATCCATAAATATTCATTTCAAATTAATTAGCATTGTAAATCATTTCCTGATAAACACACATGCAGATTCTCTAATTAATAAACAAACTGCAGATGTTTTCATATTCTGTATTAATTTTCGCTCGCAATGCATTTAAGAATGTTTAATCTGTTTTGTTTAAATGACCCAGGAATTGAAATTTCCTGCAATGAGTGAGTTAGTGAATATGGAGTTTAACATCGCTGCGGGAATCTTTCATCCATTTGCGACGATCCTGAAATGAATTTTCCTGAAATAGATTACTTGGTATGTACACTTTTTGAAAATATTGCATACTCACTTCGAACAATAAGAGTTGCAGATGTTGTCGCTTCACCAAATGGATTAACAGCCTTGCAGACATACTCTCCAGCATCATCAGGGAATACTTCAGCCAGTTCCAGCTTACAAACTCCAGTTTCAGGCTCATAGAACATCTTGAAGTCCGGACTGGGCTCAATTTCAATGGTGCTCTTGTACCACGTGATCAATGGTGGTGGTGTTCCAATCAACCTGCACTGCATGATAACAGATCCTCCATCTTCTACCACCTGGGGCTGCAGCATCTCCACAAACTCGGGCGAGACTTCTTCAGCGGTTTCAGGCATCATCATTTGAGGAAGATCTTCAGCTATTTGGAAATGCACCTCTACGGTCTCTTCCTCAATGGGTGTAACCTCTTCCAGGGGTTCCTTAACTTCTGTCTCCTCAACATCAGCTTCAGCGTCAAGGATCACCTGAGGTTCAGTGGAAATCACAAATGTGACTTCTTCAGCAACATCAGTTGTATCGGGCATTTCCTGTTCGGGCATAGCAACTTGTGTCACTTTCTCCTCAACATCAGGAATCTTGACTTCTCTAGTAACGAGCTGAGGAGTCAAGACCTCCTCAGTGACCTCTTCTCCAGTTGGTGTGTCCAGTTCTTCCTCCATAGGCTCGTCCTCAAACATTTCTCGCACAGGTGACTCGTACTCTCTCTCGGGTTCAAGAGGGATTGCCTTCGGTCTATCAATTTTCTTCGGCTTAATTTGACTTTCAGTGATTTCCTCAACGACTTCATCTATAGGAGACTCAGGGCAGGTTTCATACACTGATGACGGAACATCCGAACAGAGACTCTCAGGAATAGGAGACTCAATGATGGTGTCATCTTCAAAAATGGATGTGACCTTAGGCCTGTCGATGGTCTTGGGAACGACTTGATCCTCAGAGACTTCAGTGGTTTCCATGGGCTCTTCAACATCCATGGGTTCATCAGCTGACAATGCAACAGTGAACTCCATCTCTTCCTTCTCCGGCTCTCCAGTCTCCGGCTGTTCGCTCTCCATGACAGTGAGGTAGGAAGATGTCGTGGCTCTCCCAGCAGGGTTCTGGGCAATGCAGATGTACTGGCCATGGTCCTCGGGGAACACCTCCACAATGATCAGACTCACGTCTCCGGTCTCGGGATTGTAGGAGATGACGAACTCTTCATCATCGTCGATGTTCTTGCTGTCGTGGAACCACGAGATCTGTGGCATCGGAGATCCGGTGACTTTGCAAACAATCTTGATCTCCTGGCCATCAAAAGCCTCAATTGGACTGAGGACCTCTACAAACTGAGGTGGTATCATTGGAGCAGATGGTGAAATTTCAATGGTAGCAACTGCATCTGGACCAGCAGGTGGCATTTCTTCTGTGGCTGGTTCTGAAAAAAATAGACATTAACAACGATAATTAACCAATTATAATTAATCAATACAATTCCAAACTATCAAACATAGTGTTTTACTTACTACTCATATAGAGACATATACGATATATTTGATAAAAAAGAATCATGGCAGAAATAAATATAAATATTTATATATATTTTTAATGTATACAAAATTTAACTATTTTGATAATATCTATGGTTTCCAGTGCAGTTTCTAAGTACAGACAAGGGATATTCCCTCACCTTGTACGTAGAGTGTTGTTGAACTGATGGCTTCTCCCATTTCTGACACGGCCTTGCATGTGTACTCTCCTGTGTCTTCGGGCCCCACTTCTATGATGAGGAGCGTGCTCTTGCCTTCCTCATAGCGGATCTCATAGTGAGGGGAGGGCTTGATCTCCATACCATTCACGAACCATGTGACCAGTGGAGTAGGAATAGCATTGACCACACATTCAAGTCTGCAATACAGGAATTTATTTGGTCATATTTCAATACAAATTAAATCAAATTGAAAAATTAAGAACAATTATGTTGTTGCTTGGTTTTCGGTATAGAAAATCTAATCCAAATCTATCACAAGAAAGTCTAATGCATTTTTATGAGAAAACCTTCTTGCCAGATTCAGTACTGCATAAAAAAGAGGCTGAATTACTTCAAACTTTAAGATCTATTGCAATGTTGAAACGATCTTGGTGGCACTAATGTGCTGATACTAACCTAGCAATGCCTCTCTCTCTCACGTAGATCTCTGGCTCCAATGGTGTGATGACAACAGGCTTGACCCTCTGGTAGGTGACCTGTTCTTCCCTTTCAATGGTAGTCACAGTCTTGGTGACTGTCACACTCTCAGTGGTGGTTTCTGTGAAAGGCAGCTCAACAGTCTTCTCAGTACCTGGATAACACGCAATTCCATTGATTAAGTCAGATATTAACTTCTACAATAATCCTTGAAGGTTCTGATGGTAATAATAATAATAATAATAATAATAATAATAATAATAATAATAATAATAAATAATAAATAATAAATAATTAATAATAATAATAATAATAAACATTATTCATAAGACATTGTTAACTATTTGGTATAAATAATTCTTGTATAAATGTATTAATGTAACATTATAATGTACAGATTGTGTGACAGATACCAGAATAAAATTTAAATAGAAATATTGGATAAATGCAACATTATCTTTATTACTGACTTGAATATCTTGATTTTTCATGAATATATATATATAAAGTATTAATATCTTAGAAATAAGTGAATATTTCTACGTACCCTTCATGACAAGAGTTGTCTTGCAAGTAGTCTCTCCCAGCTCGTTCTCCACCTTCAGCGTGTACTCTCCCGCGTCCACTGGCTGGACGTTGATGATGATCAGGATGAGAGTCTTGTCCTCCTGGGACATCTTGGTCTTCTCACTCGGGTGGATCTCGATTCCATTCTTGTACCATGAGCTCCTCAGTACTGGAATATCTCCCACCTCCGCTTCAAGTCTGAATACACAGAAACATCCACGGTTAAAGGACATTGTACAGGATGTGGAAGTTATGGAATTTAAATAATTCAAGGACTTTATCCAAAAGATAGATGCATGTAAATGTAAGAGACAGATGTGGAAGCTTATGGAGCAGGGTATAATTTCTTGAAGCTCTCATATCTACTATGATACCATAAGGACTCTCATAGCAATCTATTTACATGAGGATCATGCACTTCCAAGTGCGCTATGGTCTCATAGTGGATATGAGAGCTTCGAGAAATGATACCCAGGTCTCATAAGGTGTATTGCCCTTTACCCAATCCCAAGATTTGTTTTGGACAAGGCATTGATTTTAACAGAATTTACCCTGCCACTGTGGTCATGATAGGATGTGATGTTACAGTACCATCTGGTACAACACAGACACTGACAGTATTCCTCCTACCATATTACCTTGTAGTTGTTGCTTTACACTGCTCCATAAATATCTCACTCAATGCCAAAGACTATAAAAATCAGTTAGGAGTAAAATCATCGTTCTCTTTCCCTGCTGGATTAGGCACAGAAAAAGCTATTTAGGGCTCAGCAGGCAGAGGGTTAAAGCAGTTCTGCCTCTTCTCACCTGGCGGGTTCTCCTGGCTGTGCCTCTACGTAAGGCTTCAGTGGTTTGGTGAATCCAGGTGGCGCTCTCTGCGTGACGACCACGTGGAGTTGCTTGGCCATCTGGCGAGCTTCCTCCTCCTCTGTAATACAGATGTACCACAGGGTGAGTGTCTTCACAACATCAGACACATGCTTTGACATAAAATGTTCATCAAAAGCGTTCATGCTACATCTAATTTAGTAACATGCTTGGATGCATCATAAAAACAGCAAAATAATTACTCCATACAAATGCAGACTATATATGCTGGAACTCAATCTTTTCAAAGATGTTTGAGGCAATTTACTTTAAAACAGTAAAATTTCTAAATAAAAATTAAAACAAAAATATAAACCAAACAGAATTGTATCCAACATCTTTGATAAGGATTAAATATGAGTCATGGTATGTTAGACTTGTTGGTATTTACTTACCATACCAACATGCATGGCCGATATATTCTTAATCCTGTTTCTCAGCTTTGGATCTCTCATGCATCAGGTTGAATAGGAAGGTGTCTCGTGCCAGGAGCATCTCACACAGATGTCTCATGCTGCACATGCTCACTATTTCTAGCTAAAAATTGATTTCCTAGCAACTAATGTTAGACAAAATATTCACAAAAACACTTTCAAATAGAAACTGGGTTAGGAGAATGCTGAAAACATGGGATGGATATGAAGAAAAACAAGCAAATGGAAATCAAACAGGAAAAGGTTTTACATGCTTTTGGTAGTATGAACACAAAATGTTTGATAAAACACTGTGTGTACATTTACAATCATCATGATGAGCAAACACATCAGGTATAAGTACAACATCACAAAAATAAACAGTTGTGGCAGGAATGCAATATATCTTAAAACACAAAGTTGTGTCTTCTGTAACAACAAATTTGAGTTCAAAGAAATGTGTTCAGTGGACATGCAATCTTGGAACATGCAAAATCACTTCTTGGTGATGGCTGCTTACGACTTCTATTTTGTTGAAACCTGTTACACTTTTCTTTCATTCCAACATCACTAATCAAGTAAAACTCACGTTCATACTGATTCACATTCAAGTCAATTTTAAACTCATTCCCATTCAAACATTCTCAGACCTTATTTCGAAACCGGATGTCAACCAACTACTTGTATTAGTTCAACCATCTCCCGTAGACAGCCATAGTCCAATTACAAAAACAAACATGCAAGAATCATTGTTCTTTCAGAAGCACACTATTTAAAACTCTTCATGCAATATATAGTACCTCAAACATTATCACCATAATGACAAACATATCAAACATTATTATCTTTATTTCCTTCAATTTGATGTTTGAAATTATCAAACAATCTTTATTTATTAAATGTAAGAAAATTCTTGGCAAAACAATAATTTGAGAATTCAACAATTTACATGCATCAAATCCATCAAACAAACATGCAGCTGCATTCACTTACCTTGGACATAGAGTTCCGCGGAACATTCCGCAGTACCGACAGGGTTCTTGGCGCGGCACATGATCAGTCCAATGTCCTCTGGATAGGCTTGTTTGATGACCAGAGTTGTCATGCTGTCAGTTATTTCAATCTGGAATGAGAAAAGTTAATAATAATAATAATAATGAAGATTTGTGTTGTGCAGTAGAAAGATATTCTCAAACTAATGCAAGCTCAAGTCGCTACAATGTGATTCAAATTCATAATATTGTCAGAATAAGCAAGTCTTAAGTCTTGATTTGAACATGTCTATGCTCCAAGAAAAGGTATACATGGATTAATGCCATTCAGGGTTATGACAAGATCTATTATATCCAGTAGTATTGTATTATTGGTAGTGGTAGTGATGATGGCGGCGGTCGTTGATCACTCGTCATTTATGTATTGGTGATGGTGGTGTCAATGATCATTGACCATCAATATTCTTGATAGTAGTGGTGCATGAGAATTAACTATGTATGTATTATTGATGATGTTGATGTTGAATGCTCAGGTGATGCCAGTGGATGACCAGGTGATGCCAGTGGATGACCAGGGGTACGTTCAAAGACACAAGTGCGGAGTAAGTCGCTTAGCTACAGTTGAGACAGTTGCTAGTTTGGTAAACCGCATGCAAGCATCTTGTGTCTTTGAATGCTCCCCAGGTAATGCCAGTGGATGACCAGATGATGCCAGTGGATGACCATGTGGTGGCAGTGGATGACATACAGTGGTGTCTCGAGATTCGTGGATGGTCTGGATTCCGTTCCTGATCCAGCTGATGGTGGGAGCCGGATGTCCGGAGAAGACAGCCTCAAAGCGGGCAGGACCTCCAGATGTGACCAGAGTGTTGGAGATGGGCTTGATGAAGCTTGGTGGGTTGGCCTGGGGCTGAGTTGGCTCAGATTCACTCTCAATACCTGAAGGTATGATTACAGTTTAGAAGTGTCTTATATTTAAACTATTATCTGTATAACTAAGACATTTTGAAGTTAGAATTTACAGAGACATATTTGAGTTTTTTCAAAGAAAATAATTTCAATGATTCAAATTCCATGACAGAAGAGGTGTTCTTAAAGACAATTGTGCCCTTTGATGTTCCGTGAAATCCTAAAGGAATTATTATTGTCAACTCAAATAACACAACCCTTTATCCATCAATAAATTCTGGAACTGCCTTAACATTAATGCTATTCTCATCATGTTATTTTTTTCAAAATCTCTCAAATATAGACTTTTGATTTAATTAATACGTTATGTTGCAACGGGAATAGTTCACCCATAGGTGACAACTATTTGACAATCTGCAAGGGTTCTACAGATGTGTGGCTCACCGTGGACCTTGAGGTAGGTGACACAGAAGACTTCGCCTCCAGGGTTGCGGGCGACACACTTGTAGGTGCCGCTGTCCTCGGGGAAGGCCTCCATGATGGTCAGAGAGTGAACGCCGTCCGGCTTGCTCTCCATCTTGAAGTACTTGGATGGCTTGACCAGCTGGGTGTTCCGGTACCAGGACACAGTGGGAGCTGCAGAGAATACAAGAAATAGGTATCCATTTTAGTATATATTTGTGTTAATAAACTGGATATATATGTCAAAGAACTGTGGAAATATGTATTTGGAAACAAAGACTCTCAGAACACTAAATAGAAAATCAGTGCAAATCTCTCATATGATAATATTTTATTTTATTATTATTTTGAAATTGGAGTATAGCGGTGCTTTCAAAATTATATCATGGCTTGTCAGTTTAGGGCAGGAGGAAACCTGCTCAGAAAACAAACAATAATTCAGAAAATTGATAATCAGGTTCCAGAATGTTACTCACAAGGACTTCCTGAGATTCTGCAGACAAAGGTGACGGGTTCTCCTTCATCCACTTCTTTAGGCTGAGGCTGTTCCTGCACTGTTGGGGCTACCGCTAGCTCCTCTGGCTTCAGTTGTTCAGGTGGATGGATGGGCACTGGACAGGGACAGATTGAAACATGAGGCACTGTCAGGCATTGGCATGGAAACAGTGTCACAACATATAGAAACTTGCTCTGATGAAACTGTGGTTGACATGATATAACAATGTAAATGTAGAAGGCCAAGATAACAAAATGAAGGGTTGATTTTTGATGATTTCACAAATAGTCTGGGAGCCAGAAGAGCCAAACTGTTTTTGGCAGCTCGCTTTGATTTAACCTCAAATGATTACTTTCCCAAAATATCTAATCTTGGTACAGCATCTGGATTTGCAAGCAACAGTCATATGTGCATCATAAAATGCCAACAAACATAACAAACTCAGCTGGGTAGTGTCATCTTCATTTTGGTCCCCTGGCTATTGGACTATAACTTGGTGTGAAAGTAATGGTAATTCTTTAAAGATTTCACTAATTTAGTGACTGATAAATACACCATATTCTTACATTCCACAGTGAGTCTAGCTGTGCACGTGGCCTTGCCGACAGTATTGATGATGACACAGGCGTAGAGTCCAGCATCTTCTGGCTGGACCTCGTAGACAACCAGGGTGTGGTTGTTGTCCTCCGAGATGAACTTCCATCTGCTGCTCTCATGCAGGGGCTGACCATCCTTTGTCCAGGAGACCTGGGGGGTGGGTTTGGCCGACACCTGGCAGTCGAATGTGGCGGGTTCTCCTTGAGTGACAACGCTGTCCCTCATCAGGCTCTTGAACTCGGGGGAGGCTACTCTCTCTGGTTCGTCTTGTTCTGGAAATACATAGAAATACAGCAATGAAAATTAATGCTGGTCAATTTAATCCAATAGGAAGTTCATGGATAATGTTACAATGTTAGAAAAAGAAAAAATTTGCTCTGAAAATATTTTCTGGAATATTACTATACTAATAACAACAATAATAATAATGTGTACATACATATTGCTCAAAAGTGCTATATTATTAGTCTGGTCAATAGATCAGCATGCTCTCATATATTTATTTATTATTATTATTATTATTATTTATTTATTGCTATTTTTGTTGTTGTTGCACAGTTTTAAAACTCCAAATTGTAGATATTTGATTTTTCTAAATAATTATTTCAATAAGATTAGGTACAAGATCGGATAGAGAGTAGCAACAGCATATACATGCAAACCAAATTCCTGGAAAGATAATAAACCTTTTTCTTATCTTATTTTCTTTATCTTAACTCACCAATGACATTCATCTTGGCCTTGCACTGCACCATGCCAAACTTGTTGTAGGCTTTGACTGTGTACATGCCTGCATCCTCATTGAACACCTCGGGGATCATCAGAGTGCTCTGTTTGTCGCTTGTGTTGATCTACAAGACATTGTATCATGTCAAAACCTTATTAAAAAATGTACAGGCCTAGGAGACATTGCGTTATTGATATATCTGACACAAGATCAACGAAAGCAGCTATTATTTTGCATTCCAGAAACTGACATTCTGGGGCCATGTTCCTGAAGCTGTCATATACATAATGACATCGTTAAGTCTTCATGGAGGAAAATTTGATGATCATGAACGAGTCAAATTTTCCTCCACAAATAATCATGTTGTTACATACTGTAAATCATGAAATTAATGCGAGCAAAATATTAATACAAATAATGCGACCGACGTACTGTCGCATTTAATTGCTGCACATTAAAGGTAAGTACTGGTGAAAAACATGTATGGAGACATAACCGTTCGCATTTTATTGGTGTCGCATTTACGTCTAAAAGCTAGAGGTCGCATTAAATTAGTGACGCATTCATTTCATGATTTACAGTATATGATAGCTTGGGGAATATGGCAATTATGGCACTAGATCTGTGAGCAACATACCTGGAAATCACGGGACTTTTGGACTTCAAAGTTGTCTCTGTACCAGGTGATGAGGGGTGGAGGTGTTCCTTTGAATTGTACCTCCAGCCTGAATAAAGAATTGAGATAAATAGACTTTAAAAAGCATAAAACAGAGGTGATATAATAATGAAAATCTTAGAAATGAAACATTATTTTTGTTTTCAAAAAACATGAATACAAAATCTTGAGAAATGTCTCTTGACATAATATTTACTCTAAAAGTGTTTTTTTAAAAAGACCTCACCAAAATGTATCAAGCATTTTACTAAGCAATGTTTAAAAAACGATCGGGACACTCACGTCACAGACTGTCCCTCGGTGACTCTGACTGGTCGCAGAGGCTTGGAGAAGACCGGTGGTTCCCCTTGGGTCAAGGTCACCTGCTTATTGGCGATGTGCTTCTGTTCTGGTTGTATGGTTGTTGGCTGAGTGTGGGCGGAGTGGGCGAGCTCGGGCGCCAGCTCCCTGTTGGGGGTCTGGTGGAGGTGGGTGTGCACTGTGATGTACTGCTGCTCAGCCAGGACGACCTCCTCGTCACGGTGGATCTTCATCTTGGACTCCGTCACTGGAATTGTAACAGAAAATATGCATCTAAACCAAGGCAATACCATATAATGTTCACCAACCCGGTTGGCTAATAGTATACGTTTTGTATTCTGACATGAGATCAACTATTATCTTGCAACTACTGTATTCTAGATATTAGATGACTAAGCCAGAAATAGTCAATGTTACCTTTCTCAAGTTGGCGGAGTTCATATTCTGTGGCCTTGGGTTTCTTGAAAGCTGTCTCCAGCTCCACACTACGAAGTTCAATCTTCTTCCTGCGTTCCATTTCAATAGTAATGTCACCTAAGAAAATAAATAATAAATTGTTAAATAATATTTTTAATAATAAATAGATAGTAACAATGATGATGATGATGATGATGATGATGAAAAAACATACTCAAACTACTATGTGATATTACCTATTCAATTTATCAGCATTTACTCAACTCTCTGAGTAGCTGAGGATAATTCAAACCAAGCCATATTGACAATTTAACCCTACCGTATTACATGGTAATATGGTTACATAAATGTAAAACAAAATTATACCTCCATCCTTCAGATTTTAACTTCTCACACCTTTTTTCTACAACTGACCACCTGCAGCTATAATTCCATGCATATGGTGCCAGTTCCTTGCCCATACAATTATGATTTTGTACTGATAGCGCGGAAATTATAACTGTGTAGGCCTACACAGTTATAATTTCCGTACTATCAGTTCTGTTGTTTACCTTTGGGTGCCTGTTTGAGCTGAGACCTCCAGTCTTCTTTAGGCAGTACATTCAGTGATGTGCTGGTCTCCGCTTCTCCGCCCTGGTTCTTGGCAACAACTCGGATCTGGCCGGCGTCATACTCTCGACTCCGGGGGATCTCCAGGTAGTGCATCATGCCGTCGTACGTCACCTTGAATCTTGTACCCTGCATAGTACACACGACAAACATAGACAAAATGCAGACTCAAGAAATACATAATTATACATGTATTATCAAATAAAATAAAAATTCAACTAAAATTTAAAAATCATGAATTCCGCAATTTCAAAGATATTCTTATATAAACATTTATTTCAGATTATTTGTAATATGGAATTGCTACCAGATAGTAATAATTCCTAATCATGAGAGCAGTGTCCCATTTCACAGAACAATCATATCTCTAAAAAAAGTTGTAAAATAGCTGTCCATACACAAGATGTTGTGACTTCCATATTATCCTTTGAAACAGGCTAAGATTCATTACTCACATGCACAGTATCTTCTCAACTGAAGAAGAAGCAGTAGCACTTACCCCGACAATGAGCGATCCATTGACCCACCACGTGACCCGGGGTCGCGGGAATCCGCTGACCTTGACCAGGAACTTGGCAGGCTCGCCCTCTCCGGTTTCTACGGGCTCGGGCTTCAGGTCGAAGGTGGGTGGGCTCTTCACTTGGGGCTCCTCCACTACACGCTCCTCCAGAGTCATACCACTGAGACAGAACATAGTGTCATACCATTAGTGTCATACCACTGAGACAGAACATACAGTGGAGAATTAGTGTCATACCACTGAGACAGAACATACAGTGGAGCATTAGTGTCATACCATTAGTGTCATACCATTAGTGTCATACCACTGTGACAGAACATACAGTGGAGCATTACTGTCATACCACTGAGACAGAATGTACAGTGGAGCATTAGTGTCATACCACTGAGACAGAACGTGCAGTGGAGCATTACTGTCATACCACCGAGACAGAACATACAGTGGAGCATTAGTGTCATACCACTGAGACAGAACATACAGTGGAGCATTAGTGTCATACCACTGAGACAGAACATACAGAACATCAGTATCATCTCAGACATGCTATGTTCTTGTCGCAAATGGGTGAAAGATTCCCGCAGCAACGTTAAACTCCATATTCATTCATTCACAATTACATACAAATATTACAAAGTAATATTATCACAATATACATGATAAGACAAGATGATTGCACCCATTCTCCTGAACCTACATCATGGTATGGTTTCTCAAAGCTCTCATATCTACTACAAGACCATAAGGACTCTCATAGCGGTCTCGATTACATGAGGATCCTGCACTTACGAGAGCGCTATTGTCTCATAGTGGATATGAGAGCTTCGATAAGCCATACCCAGTACTAGACTGTGAATGGTATTCTACAATGGAAGACAACTCACCTTCTCCAGTGTTCTTCCATTTCAAAGAGGCGTGTTGCTCCATCTCCTGGTAGTTGTGTGTCCATGATGATTGATTTACGAGCTGAAGTAGACAGACAAAAACACACATGTAAACATGAAAATGTTGACCAACCTAAAAGCAAATTCAGGAATCTCGAGGAAGTCTCGAAGATTTTAAAAAGAAATTAAAAACATTTAAATTTAATTTAATTTCATAGAATATTTTTTAAAAGATATGATGATTGTTATCAAGGCCTACCTCTGCACTTGATCTCAGCCATGGTAGTGGCCTCGCCGTACTTGTTGGTAGCCTTACATGTGTACACTCCAGTGTCTTCGGCAAACACGTACAGAATGTCCAGGGATACAAAACCAAAATCGTACATTGGCTTGAAGCGATGTCCTGAAATTAAAAAAAGTGATACAATATATTTTTGGTGCCGAAGACATTTGCATTAAGGTTATAAACCACCATTAGAAATCCCATAGACGACAGTGTTAACGTATTTATGCATAACTACTGATTCAGTCATTCAAATACCACAAAACGACCTACATTGCA
>JAUTBV010130255.1:0-12234 GCA_032361325.1 Lepetodrilus fucensis | reverse complement strand
CTAACGTACAGGAGTTACTAATGTACAGGAGTTACTAACGTACTGGAGTTACTAACGTACAGGAGTTACTAATGTACAGGAGTTACTAACGTACTGGAGTTACTAACGTACAGGAGTTACTAATGTACTGGAGTTACTAACGTACTGGAGTTACTAACGTACAGGAGTTACTAATGTACTGGAGTTACTAACGTACAGGAGTTACTAACGTACTGGAGTTACTAACATACAGGAGTTACTAATGTACTGGAGTTACTAACGTACAGGAGTTACTAATGTACAGGAGTTACTAACGTACTGGAGTTACTAACGTACTGGAGTTACTAACATACAGGAGTTACTAATGTACTGGAGTTACTAATGTACAGGAGTTACTAACGTACAGGAGTTACTAACGTACAGGAGTTACTAATGTACAGGAGTTACTAACGTACAGGAGTTATTAACGTACAGGAGTTACTAATGTACTGGAGTTACTAATGTACAGGAGTTACTAACGTACAGGAGTTACTAATGTACAGGAGGTACGACTCTCACAGCACTACAATTATTCTGTCACAGTGTTCCAATTTAGAGCGGGTCCGGGGTTCATTTGAAAATCTGCAATGTTAAAGGCATCTGTGTGACCCCCTAAAAATGACAGTTTTGACCTCCATTAACATTAGGTCTATGGAGAATGACCCCCTTATCAACAAATACATGATTAAACTAGAAAACTTGGGTATATTTCCCTGCATAATATAATATATATAGAATACCATGCTTAGGCCACAATTAAAAATATGCTTGTTTACCCCCAGCCGACCATGTATATCACAGGTCGGTATGAGGAATATTATTTTTCTTGCCAAAACTACATTTATATTTCTACATTTGATATAATTTGTATAAACAAAGGCTGACATCCTGAAAAAATAATACTTTGCCACTTGTCTTGTTTGATAAAATATTTGGACAGCGTCTTTTTCATCAATCGGTCGGGTGAGGGGAAACAAACTATTTATTAATTTTGGCCTTATTTGCGCCACATGTGAAAATAGCAACTCTCCACTTGACGAGATAAACATGTCTAAATCCAGTTAGAAACTGTTCAAAAGCATTTTGATTCTTAGAAAAAATATATATATATATATAATATCATTAGTCAAAGCATTGACAAGATAACAATTAAAATAATACAATATTCAATCATCTGATGGGCAATATCATTCAATTCTTAAGAAATGTACATACAAACTGCATAATAATAATTGAAGGAATGGTTAACTTGATACCATTGACCTTCGCTTGTAAGAGATAAACACGGTCCAGATGAGCGACAGGGCATTCCCAAACAGCACTCGATACTGAAAACAGTGTAAAAAACCCAATAGTTAATGCAGAAAAATCATCTTTGCATAGATCAAAGTTCACTATAACAGGGTTTTTAAACTATATTTTCACAGACAACTATGGTGTATTTAAAAAAAAAATGTCTTTACTTATCCAGAAATGTAGTATAATGTACCTTTGATATAACACTGACTTTGAGGTTCATGACATGACCTTGCATTATAATTTATAGCAACCAGCCTTATACTGAAACTAACCATTGTTACGCAATACATGTATTGACTGCACAGATGGCCTTGCTACTTTAACAAATAAATATATGACAAATAAAGACACATCTCTTGGCATAACATGCAATTTATAGGGGGTCCGGGGTTCATTTGAAAATCTGCAATGTTAAATCTGTGAACCAATTTATTAAAAATAAAAGGCCTTACAGCTTGTCAGTTGCTGGCAGGAGGAAAGCAACAACACAGGCAGTATGTACTTAGTGTTGCAGTAAACCTGCAAGCACCAACTACAGTACTGAAGAACCAAACATAACAACCACGTGCCCTGCCACAATACAGACAATGCCTCCTAGCATGATCGTATCACAAAGGTACCAGTGAACCTTGACCCAGGGTTCAAACTCATGATCTTTGGCCCCAAAGTCTAACTTGTTATTTCATTGTTACGTAGGTCTGTTGTGGCAAGTATAGACAATGTTTTTCTTCTTTTTTTTTCTGAGTTTACAGTACCTTGACAGGGACGTATTTAATGTTGATGAACTGTATGACTGTCCACACCCTCCAGTTCATCTGCAGGATGTACCAGTAGGTAGCTCTCACCCTGTTCATAGCACCAGCATGGCCGTGTCCCTAGGAGAAACATAGACAAATAAATTATTTATTGCAGGTCATAGGAAACCATAACATTTGAGTAAATTTCTCTTTTCATGTCATTTAAACTTCATATCATTCAAAATATCATTAATGTTGTTTGCTTTGCAATTTGTTTTCCTGGCATTTTAACCCTCTCCCTGTTGGATTAGGCAAAGATACAGCTCTTTAGGGCATTTCTGGTTGACGTCAGCATGGAGAGGGTTAAATGAAAATATTGACGTCATTCTTTGTTTTCATATCCATTATAACTACATTAATGTGATTTGTTATTTTAATATCATTCTAAATGACAAAAATGTCTCAAGTGAAAGAAGCCACGTTTACATACAGGATTCCGACTCGGAACATTTCGTAGTTCAGGACTATCTGTGCCATGACGACTAACCTCTAGAACAGACACCACGTACAAGAAGAGGAAGATGAACGGAGGAGAGAAGATAAGACGATCGATGAGCACCTTCTTCAGAGTAGCATGTTGACTCCCCTTGGGGAAGTTCTTCTCCATGAAGAGATACAAGTAGTGGAACAGGGGACCACTGATGCAGAACCTGGCATGTAATGTTCAAGATATTTACCATTGCCATACCTTTGGAATATATAGAGAATATATTATCGGCATTCAAAACATGAAAAAGTACCAGCTATTTATCGATGGTCGTATGACTCACTATTTGAGTTGTTGTTATTCCATAAAAAAAATAAAAAATTCAGAGTCGCAACTTGTCAGTTTAGGACAGGAGGAAACCCGCAACATTCGTAGCGCTGTATGTTGCTAGTACTGACCGACCAACATGATAACTGCATTGCCACTCTACAGACAGTGCATCCTTAGCCATCCTATCAATATCGCAGCAGAAAGGTAAATTTGGTGAACATTGATGTCCAAAGTCCAAACATTCTACCACTGCACTACCACCCGCCCCTTTTTACATTAAAGGCACATAGTTGGTAAAATTACAAGGCACAACTCACCCCACCCCCACTCCCCTCCTAACCCAAACTATTGAGGAAGATGAGTATAACATACTCCTAATATGACAGTGTGTTAACATGGTTTAAGGAAACTAGTACATGTATGCATTTCTCAGCATTGTGTTCATTTACCCAAATGCTGCATAGGCCAAGGTGCTCCGCCAAGCAATCTTGCCTTTTGTCTGTGGATTTGGGACGATCAGTTGTGAAATCAGGTTACCCAGAGATGAAATGGTGCCACTGAAAGGGAAAAAAGTAAAATTAATAATGAAGGAGCTCATCCTCAAAGCATGGGTATGGATACTACATGTATATTATTTAGCCCATGTGCTTAATTCCGTTAATAACATTCCACATTTACAATATTTTAAACATAATTTCAGGAAAATAAATATTTGCTTCTTTCATTGTTATAAAGTACTGTAACGAAATGTTCATCATCTTTGCTTTGGAGGTCTCTTTACCAAACTTCACCAAATCACAAGTATAACTTGTGGTGTTGCAAGTTTGCACTTGCTTTGCCTTTAACCCTCTCCATGCTGAAGGCAACCTGAAGAGCAGTGCTGGTGCCTATTCCAGCAGGGAGAGGGTTAATGTTCATATTATGTTACAGTACAACTTTCGTGTGGCAGTTCAAGATCATAGGTATACCATGTATACTGGATAACGCTCTCACATACTCACAATAATGCGGACAAATAAACCACAAAATAATTCAACTATAAGTCAATATAAATATGAGATGCAATTTGGAAAATGATGAAATTAATACTAAAATATCTTGAAAATTAAATTTATTCTATTAAAACTACTACAACTTACAAGTACAATTGCCATTTTAATGAGACATTTTATGATGAAATATGAAATTAGTTCAAAAATGTACAGAATCAATAATAAATTAAATGGCCCATGCATACATGATCCCATGTATTTTAAATTCTACTGAAACCACTGCAAAAATTAACAAGTCAGATAATTAACTATCAGATATAAATATTATTACGAGTTCTGGTGTCAGTTCAGTTCACTACTCAAGATTTAAGGTTATGAAAGAGCAGGTCGATAATACTAATAGCGGAATGTAGGATTTCTGGACTAGTCATTGACTAGGCCATGTTTACGTCACTGTACGATAAATAATCTATGCTAATATGTCCACACACATGTGTGTGGACATATAGCGTAGATTATTTATTTAACAAAATATGCGATCTACGCTAATTAGAATGTCAGACAACTCGGACCCTGAGACAACTCAGCCTGGACAACTCGGCTTGAAGCCTGGTTGTCTCAGACAACTCGGCCTGGGCAAGACAGCTCAGTGTTGAGTCCTGAGACAACTCGGCCAACAAGGACAATCTTGTAATCTAGTATATGTTGTTTTAAGAATTAAAGTATTCTCTCCTAAATAAATGAAAGTGTTGTTGTTGGTATTTAAAAGTCCCACCTCATGCCCAAACTTCCGGAAATGAAGTGTCATGTCGGATTGATTAATTGCTGATTCATTGAACGTTGATGATAGTTTCCGCTGGAACGAGGACAATCTTGTATCTGATTTGAGAGTGTTTTAAAAATAAAAAGTATTCTCATGTGAATCCATGAAAGTGTTTTTGTGGGTATCGAAACGTCCAGAAACGATGTGTCATGTCGGATTGATTAATTGCCGATTCATTGAAATTTAATAATAGTTTCCGCTGGACTAATAATTGATTTTTGTTTACAGTCTGTCACCCAAATTAGTTGGAGATGATCTCAGTAACAACATACATCCAACGCCAAACTGAATGTCTTTATCGTAGCAACAACACTCGCAATGAGTAAATAATAAACAAGGAATTAATATTACCCTGCAGACATTGTTTTGTCGTTGTACATCCTCTAAAGAATTAATTCGAATTGGTGAGCAACGTTATCATTATAACGATATTCTACACTACGACATGCATACATCGCATACTTAATAAACAAATAAGTCACATCAACTCTATCGTTATCTACAATTTGTATTCTTAAAATCCATGGGCCTAGTTGTTTTCTAGAAACCCATCTGAGACAATGATATTCTACGCTATGGCGTCACATGATCTCTATCGTTATCTACAATGTGTATCCTTAAAATCCACTGCCGAGTTGTCTCGTCCATTAAGCCGAGTTGTCTGGCCTCCCTGCCAAATAGCATGTGATCAACAAAAGTATGTGCTGAAATATGCAGGAATTCTAGTATTAGATGTTGAACATTGGAAAACTAACAGTCTAGCGTTTGAAGTCCAGCATGATTGTCGTAAATTGGTGAAAGATTCCCACAGCGACAATAAACTCCATATATTGCTCACTCACCAATGTCTGACCCGTAACTTGTTACTAAAATTCCTACTGGTATCTGAATCTGCTTCTATTTGTTGGGTTCAATCACTGCATGAAATGAATTATACACAAAAATATTGCAATTGCACAAGTTCACGGTTATTGTGAGGTCCATATTACTGTAAATCCTGTAAATGTAAAATTGCGCAGTTTCAGCATTTCAATGCTTGGTGTATATTAATGGACATTTAAAGACTTGATATATATTAATGGACATTTCAATGCTTGATGTACTATAAATATAAATGGACGTGAACCTAGTCCAGTCGTCCTTCATACCATCTTGAATAAGAAGGTTTCCAATTCTCAAAAATAGCTCCAAGTACACAAACAACTAGGTTAAAATTACCTCAATAATCCATAACCCAGAGGAAGTGAGATATTATACACTGGTGAGATCTGTGAACACCAATTGGCTAATGAGAGAAACCATCCTATCTCTGATGGATATAATTTCTCTGATCACCTATTTGATGGATATCACCTATCTCTGATGGATATCACCTATTTCTGATGGATATTGCCTATCTGATGGATATCACCTATCTGATGAATATCGCCTATTTCTGATGGATATCACCTAGCTCTGATGGATATCGCCTATTTCTTATGGATATCACCTATCTCTGATGGATATCACCTATTTCTGATGGATATCACCTATCTCTGATGGATGCTGATGATGCATTCCTGCTGGCAGACAAGTGGATTCAATGATGAGAATATCTTTCTCACCATGTGACATCTTAACCTTCTTCCTGTTGTGGACACCCAGAGATGCCCAGCATGGACAACATAAATATAAATAAATGATATGATATAAAAATGATAAATAATAAAATATGAAAATGATAAATAATAATATCTGAAAATTATAAATAATATGATATGAAAATGATATGCAAAACATATAGGGCCAATTTCCTTCAAAATTGAGACATTATTAGGTATTTTGATTGTTCACGGGTGATACAGTGTCATATCCATCCTTAATACGGCAGGGTACACTTTGGCTCTCGACCAATCAGATTTCTAGAAATGTATCTGAATGGTAATAAATTTCCATATTGGCTCACAAAATGTGTATATTCAATTTCCCATTTGCACAGTTTGGAGTGATCATATATTGACCTCCGATTGTTGAATTTTGATTCTGGCTTAGGAGATCACTATTTACATCACCATCACGGTCTTCTAATTTGTGGGATTTTATACTCAGGAGTAGGAGGGATTACTGGAAACAACATGTTCCTCAGCGAGATCCACAAATGTATGAAAACCTCCAATTTCCTGTTTGGGAGAAATAATAAAAATTTACAATTAAAAAAAAATAAATTAATAAAATTCAGCTGCTCAACTGGAGATTTCTATCCCTGTTTTCATGATGTGACGACTCGTCATATCGCCTGGTTTTAATGCTACGGTGTCGTTGATTACGGCATGGAAGTTTCGTCAAGGTATGTCATCATCTAAATCACTATCGTCCGCGTCGCCAGTATCATCCAATGTGAATGATTTGAGACTGGTAGGACGGCCAGTGGAAACGGGCTGACTGTTTCTCCTCAACCGTGACTGAAGATGTTCCACCTGCACCTGCAAGTTGTCCGCCTGTTCCTGGAAAATAATTATCCGATTGGTCAGAATTTATGCAAAATAAAAAAATATTAGAAATTAATAAATACAGTAGCATTGGTTTGTGGATAGATCATTATCTATGGTTTGTGGGATGAATCTTTTTCTGATTGACCATTATTACTGTGACCAACATAAAATATTTACTAAACAATATATAATATAAAGAACAAATAAAATTAAAATTAATTAATTAATATTAAAACAAACAAACGGGTGAATGAATAAATGAAACAATGAATGAATTAATAAATAACTAAATGCATGAACAAATTAATGATTAAACCATACTCCACCCCCTTCCTCCAACATAGCACTTCTGTGTTCGTAAATGATTTGGATTACAGTATATTTAAAATAAAGAACACCTACTAATTATCAATATAGGATAATTGGAGCAATAATTGTATTTTTCTTTAAAATAAACACAAATCAGTTAAAAAAAAAAAGAATTATAAATATATAGTATAGTGGTGACAGCTATTTTCGCTCGTTGGTTATTTTCGAGCCATTCACGTTTTGCATTATAACGAGAGAATACCTGCGAGTTCAGAAGTCAAATGTAAATGACATCAGTGGGTGATGAGCCCGGCTCTGTTCGACGTAAAAATGTAAACACATAGGGAATTTACAAAAGCATACCGTAACCATGTGCAGTTTTCACCTCTGATCACTAATACCAAAAATGTCCCAAGTTCAAATTACGATATCCACTAAACTAGCAGCTCAAATGTAACATGATCTGTCGTCTGCTTTCGTTGTTGACACTACAAACGACATATCACGTGACACGGCAGTGCTCGTTCTACTTACCGATAAAAGTACGGAAGGCTATTTGGGTCACTTTTACTCGTCCAAGTAAATTTTTGTTTTGTTTTTCAATGTCTCTCATTTCTGCTACAGAAAATTAAAAAGATAAAGGGGCCTTATCGCCAGGATTTTTAACTAGCAGACATGTAAAATCCCTTCGACAATATTAGGAGGGAAAACTTGCCAATTCCGACGGGGAAAAACTGTCATAGCAGGGGCGGATCCAGACTTTCAGGTTAGGGGGGGCTCAAAGTGTATTTTAGAGGGGGCTCTTAATTTCACCATAATACAACATATATGTTTAAAGAACAAATTTTCCAATTCTAGGGGGGGCGCAAGCCGGGTGAGCCCCCCCTTGGATCCGCCCCTGCATAGTGCCATAAGATTTTTTCAGCCACATATTTCTCTGTACAAAATATGTGCTAAAAAATAGAAAAGGGTTATCTGACAAACGCTATCTATATGGCTTTACGTGTTTCTAAAAGATACTCCATTATGGGCAACCATACATATTTTATTTGACATTTTGATGGAAGCACGAAATTACATGCATTTTCCAGTGCAAGCAGAAATTGTCACAATCAGATTACTAATGATTCAGTGCAATGGTTTGTTGTTGAGAAACTAAAAATACTGTTTCTAGTATGTATTAATGTTCAGCTTCAACATGGAAATAACAACAAGTTTCGTCGGCGTCTTATAACGAGGTGAGCAGCGTTTTTCGCGCAAGGGCTTGAAAATCCCTTTCGCCAGTATATTAAATGACTAACAGATATAATAATAAATTATGTGACCCTGACCTGGAGGTCATCGTTGGTCCTCTGCAGCTTCCTGACCATGTTGGATTGAGTGTCGACCTCATCCTCCGCCGTCGCTAATTCCTTCTTGAGCTCCTCGATACGACCGCGCAGCTTCCTGACCTCCACCTCGTACTGCTCCGAGCGCCGCTTGGTGTGGTCCAGCTCGGTGCTGCGGTCCTGCAGAGTCTTCTTGGCCTTGGCGTGAAGGTGGCGCAGTTCCGTCAGCTCCTTGTTCCTCTCTGTCAGGTCAAACTGCATCGTCCTGAGGTCCGAGTCCACCACGGCCGACGCCTGCTGACACTTCTGCTGCAGCTGCTCCTCCAAGTCCAACACCTGCAGAGGAAGTAAGGAAGGAATGCAGAGGAAAGAATGAATGCATTTAGGAAGTAAGGAATGCAGAGGAATGAATTAATGCATTTAAGAAGTAAGGAATGCAGAGGAACAAATGAATGCATTTAGGAAGTAAGGAATGCAGAGGAACGAATGAATGCATTTAGGAAGTAAGGAATGCATTTAAGGAAGTAAGGAGCGTATCTAGGAAGTAAGGAATGCATCAAGGAAGTAAGGAATGCATTTAGGAAGTAAGGAATGCAGAGGAAGGAAGTAAGGAGTGTATCTAGGAAGTAAGGAATGCAGAGGAAGGAAGTAAGGAGTATATCTAGGAAGGAATGCATCAAGGAAGTAAGGAGCGTATCTAGGAAGTAAGGAATGCATCAAGGAAATAAGGAATGCATCTAGGAAGTAAGGAATGCAGAGGAAGGAAGTAAAGAATCATGCATCTAGGAAATAAGGAATGCAGAGGAATGCAAAGGAAGGAAGGAACAGAACTGTCAGAACGAGTCCTTGTCAAAACATTTGAAGGACATTTTTTTTTAAATTGTATGTTTTTTGTTTGTTATTCTGTTAGGTTAGCCCATGTAATGTCAAAGATGATTTGTTTTTCTGTTTGAATTGGGGTTTAGAGCCGCTTTCAAGATTTTTTCACTAATATCACGGCTTGTGTACAAGTTATTTTATATTACACCTAGTACCTCGCACTAACTAAGCCAAGTAGGACTACAAGAAACTCACACGGCCAAGTAGGACTACTAGAGACCCACACTCAGCACAGTAAGACTAGCAGAGACCAGCACTAAGCCAAGTAGGACTACCAGAGACCCACACTAAGCCAAGTAGGACTAGCAGAGACCGGCACTAAGTCAGGTATGACTAGCAGAGATATGCACTAAACCAAGTGGGACTACTAGAGACCCGCACTAAGCACACACCTGGCTCTGCAGTTTCTTCTTGTCGCGCTCCAGTGACAGCTTCTCAGACTCCAGACGTTCCCGCTTCCCCCACTCTGCGGAGTTCTCCACCTGAAGCCGCTCCAGATCCGCGCGGAGCTCACCCAGACGTCCCTCCAGTGTCGACCTGTTGGGGTGGATCACGTTGCCATGGTTACAATTAACTCATTACATCCAGCCAATATTGGTATTGCATGAGCAGGACAAGAGAATAATTCTAGGAAGACTTTATTTACATTGAAAATTCTTTTATGCTTTTTTCTTTCATTCTAGCTACCAAGTGCACATTAAATTTTGTGTTTTCCTGGTCTTATATAGGGTATCGTTCCTCAAAGCTCTCATATCTACTAAGATACCACAGTCCTCTCATAGCCGTCTCCTATACATGACGATTGGGCACTTACAACAGCGATATGGTCTCGTAGTGGTATATGAGAGCTTTGAGAAATAATGCCCAGACCCCAAGATTACAAAACTTTTTGAACACAATTTTATGAAAGCATGAATTCGTAAAGTTTGCTAATCTCTGGACGTGGTTTTTGAGTTAAGTTACCTGCTACTGTTCTCGTCCTCCAGGTCCTGTGTCATCCTCCGCACCTCGTCCTGGTGATCAGCCTTCAGCTTGGTCAACTCCTCCTGGTCGTGATGTCGACATGCCTTCTGGTCGTCGTACTTGCTTCTCAGAGCCGCCATCTCGGTCTGCAGTTTCTCCATGGTCTTCTTCAACCGGGTCTTGTCCTGTCTCTCCGTCACGATGGTCTTCTGAGCCTGGTCCAGCTTCAGCTGCAGGAGATCTTGATCATTCCCTGCCAGGTCTTGTCCGGGACTTGTCACGTCTGTGGCTGACTCGTTCTTCTCCAGTTTCTCGGGCACAGTCTCGTCGTTCTTCTCGGCGCTCGTCAGATCTGTTTCGTCCGTCTCCTTCTCGCTGTCAACTTTGTCTAAATGTTCGCAGGCGTTGGTGGTGGAAACGGTGGTGACACTTTCCAAGTTTTTGCTGGTGTTGTCCTCGCTGCTGGTTTCGCTGACTTTGTCTTTATCTTCATCCGATGGGAGGTTCAGCTGCTTCTTCAAGCTGTCGTTCTCCGACTTCATGTCCTGTCTCTGACGTTTCAACAAGTTGCACTCTTTCACGACGGCGTCAATCTTCGATCGGAGTTGGCGATTTTCGTCTCTGGCTTTATTGCGTTCGTTACGAGCCTTGTTCCATTTTTCACGCCAGTTGGCCGTACAGTCGGACCACCAACGCATCGTTTTCTCCATCTGTGACGCTCGGATACGCGCTTCCTCCAGCTCCTTTGAAAGCATCTCTTCTCTTTGGTTCAATTCAAAATCCATACCTGAGAACTGGGACAAAGGGGTTAAATTGGTGTCCCTGCATGGAGGCGGAGATTTGGGTGGCAATGATCCAGTTGGCGTGGCTCGGATGTACGATACGTCTCCCTTGGGTCCTAGACTGTGGTTGACTTTTTGACTCATGTCTTTCATGTGATTATTAACAATGGCACTGACTATTGGTGTCTCTACACTAGAGATTGCACGTGTTTACTTTTTATTTAAATTGTTCATGATTGTAGTATCAAGGATTTAGTTGTTGGTGATCGGGTATCTGTGATCACCTCAGGGGATATCGATATCCCGATGGAAGAGGATTAATGAACCAGTCGAGAACTGTGAACAGTCAGGAGACATTGCCTACAAGGAAAACAATATTGCTTAATGATTTATACCAAATGAGACATTGCCTACATAACAAGGAAAACAATATTGCTTTATGATTTATACCAAAGGAGACATTGCCTACAAGGAAAAGAATATTGCTTTATGATTTATACCAAATGAGACACAATATTGCTTAATGATCTATGCTATGACCAAGAGCACTTAATAGAGTGTATAAATCAGTACTGGTTATGGGCCTATTATTGCCCAGAACCTATTATCGCCTAGCCCCCGCTGTAGTGCTTCCGCGTTCATGATTGATTTGGATTTTGGCATATTTTAAATAAAGAACACCTACTAATCACCAATAGATGATAATTGAAGCAATAATTGTATTTTATTTTAAATGAAAACCAATTAGCTTCAAAATTTGCAAAATGACATATCGGGGGGTTGATCACGTGACTAAACAATAAGTCGCTTGTTTAT
>JAUTBV010130244.1:0-12235 GCA_032361325.1 Lepetodrilus fucensis | reverse complement strand
ACTACTACTACTACTACTACTACTACTACTACTACTACTACTACTACTACTACTACTACTACTACTACTACTACTCCCATCAACCTACCCTAATTCTGATACCTTACATATCTATATCTACGAGTATACATGCATCTATGGTCACGGAATATTAGTGTACATCGAATATTACTTTTACTTTCATTTAGAACGAGCTGCGTTGTAGTAATGTCGACCTATTTACTGTCTAAGTATCCATGTGACTTAGAATATGAAGGAAAATCACGTTCACTCTTTGTTATAGAATGAACGCTAAACGTGGTAATCACACTTTTCACCTCTTTCCTGGAGTCAGAATGTACATTAAGCACAACTAAGTGAAAACTATGGACAACAGACTGAACATTACAACAATGAGATTCCGGTAAGAGTGTTATTGTTCTTTGTACTAATCAGTACTTTCAATTCCCGATGGAATGACAAAAATGTTACAATAAATTCCCCAACAACTGCCATTCTTACCAACAATGAAATGCACTCCTTACACTTACGGAGAATTCTTTGAAATTATTATAATTATTCACTAACGAGACATGTACGAAAACAGAAGCTGATACATCTTTCACTGTGTGTATTTTGATTGGTTACTTTGTTATGCTCTAAAAGGTATATCACGAATCATCCCAAGTATTAATTTCAGACAGTGATTCCATTTGCCATGTATATAAAAAAAAGATTATGTGCAGCCATTATGGGAGATGATATTATTTCCTAAATATGAGGTTGAGCATATACTGTGGATAGATTTAAACCAATCTCTTCCTCCCTCTCTCATTCCTTCTCTCTCTATGTGTATATGTATCTCCCCCTCTCTCTCTCACACACACACATATACACACACACACACACACATACACACACACACACACACACACACACGCATACACACACACACACATACACACACACACACGGCATGTTCAATATAATATTTTTGGCAATTTGTGGGATTATCCTTACCACATGTATACCGCTAAATCGTGGATTAAAACTCTGAATGGGATTGCTCACACAAAAACATGCACTGTTGGCATTTCCTATAGTAAATGCGTGTGGTTTCCTAATTATAGTCTACATTATGCTGCACGCTTGACATAAGCCACAGAAACTCCGTCACAATGTAGAGGTCACAGGTCACCGAAGACTGTGTATAATCCTCTGAATTCAACCGATTTCAATACTAACATTATTGTAACAAATCAATAGACGTCCTAACATGATTTTACATTCAATTTGAAATGGACAATGGTCATTAAATTGACTGTCATGCTAGGGGGTATAAACAGGGTAATAGTTATTCGTGAAATGATCATGATGTGCTCACTATGCAGTAGTCCTTGTAAAAGACGTTTCGAGGCAATATTAAAATTTTTAATGATTTTATTTTTGCCATTCATAATAATGCAGGTCTATCGAATATTTCGGAGTTCCTTGTAAAATATGTGCAGTACACGTGAGCCTAACGAACACTATCGGAAGTTATCATGATTTCAATCATAAATATGCTGCGGTATCAATATTTGAACAACATATAGTTTAGTCAAATGACTGATTGACAGTTTTATACGGTTTATGACAAGACCCATGAAAATAAAATCACTCAAAAATTCCCAAACAAACCCACAAAAAACCCTGAAAAGGTTTATCAGTAGCATTGACGTTTTTTCTTGACATTGATGAAGCTTCTTTTACAAAGGTGTGTGACATGCCATTGTTTCATCATGGGGTCAGTGGATGCGTGATGACAGTATGGTGTCACGCATGTTGTCTTTTGTTTATGTTCTGGGGTTAATTGTTTGAGTTATTAACGTAAGTTGGCTAAACTCAGACTGTGGTATGGGATACTCGCGGAAGCACAGCTTGTAGTACATAATACGTCTTACTTTTGCGTGTCCACGCAATGTATGAGACGCTTCGTGCGGACGGACTTATTAAATGTAGTAATTATTTACACAGGAGACGTTTATGGCCGAGTTAACGTTTGGACCGGGGGATAAGTGTGACCAGTAGAACAAGAGCTATGCACAGCTGTCGGATTACATTATACATGACATTTTACTATGACATGCTCTCTAACAATCGTAGTGAAATAGTACATACACGCATTCCAACAAACAACTGTGGTATGCACAGAATCTGGGACTCATGACTTTGGTTATAGTAAATTATAGGATTGTACACATTATAGGATTGGTAAAAAAGAGGTTAACAGACCAGGAAATCAATCTTTGTTTATACTGTAACTGTTTACCGGTTACGAAACAAATGGACATATAACCATCATGTACGCTTATTCGAAGATAGCTGAGTCGCGGGAAATGCTATAAGCTCAATGACTAACTATCGTATGAACGAATTAATCAATTATTCAATTGATTAGCAAAGTTAACATTGATCTAGTTTTTCACGAAATTGACTATATTTCGCCCATTTGCTAAACGAAACTCATATTAATTGATATCACAGAGGTGTCATTTGACGTCACACGAACATTCTCAGCAAATATAATGCTTATTCTTCAATATATTTAGTTATATTGAATTTATGGAATCTTATCGCTATACGCGTATTGTATATTAATACAGTATACATCAGTACTCATGTTATATGCATCAATACTGTCAAAATGTTCGTAGGTACAGTTTCAAAAATCGCCAGACTTTTGTTAGTTTTACGATTCGTGTTTTGGATGTAGAGCACAGAAAGCCATTTCAATAGACACATTACATTGAATACATGTATACAACATATCTGACAGTGTTCTATTCACCAAGGATACATATACTGTAAGCTACATTGTTTTCGAGGGCGAGGCGAGGTGTAACTCTAGTATTTATATGTACGGTGAGAAAACATTCACACAAATCCGTGTTTGAATGGCAATGCCTCATACAAATGCATACTACTATATCCTTTTTCGTTTTATCGCACAAATCTGATCTGGAGGTTCTAGGTTGGTATGAAAATGCCATCAGTGAAAAACTATCTTCTGTCTTGTTTACCCTGTACAGACGAGCCTATTACACACGCGTGGATGACATCTTGACACCACAATCAACCTCTCATTGATAGGAAACACACGGGGTTATTCTAACGTGAGCAGAGATGCAATAAAACCAGTTGAAGAGGTTACTGCCGAGACCTGCTGGAAATCCCATCATAAACGTCTAGGACAGGGTCTTGGAGTGTCGTGTAGGTAGCATGTCAAGGGTAATATTAACCCCAATAGCGGCGCTGGTATGCACATGCCTGAATCAAAACAAAACAATGACATAATGTATAGTATACTTACGTCATTTTATAAGCACAACAAAGCAATTTATTCTCAATATTGTTAAACATGCACATATCTTACATATATTAAATGTGTATATTGAGTTCATGCCGATCATAAACTTTAAGCATGGTTGTGAATGATTGGGATATATTGTTATTATCAGTCAAAAAGTCTAAAACTTGAATATTATTAATGTATCAAAGAGAAATTACATGTACTTAATAAAAGTTAATGTTGATTTTGTTTTTACAGTTGTGTCACGTGATTATATATTCAATACTTCACAGTGTTTCTAGCGGTAGACTATTGAAAGTTCACATGCAGTTTTTGTCGTTTGTATAATTATGTCTTTAACATATATGTTTGCAATTTTATTTGTATTCTTTTCACATGTTAAGCTCACTTACTTATACCAGTGCAGGCACTCGCATTATTTAGTTTCCCGAGCGCAAACCCTGCCAGAAATGATCGAGATTTAGGTGGTTTTTCTTTTAGAACGATGTTTTATGTAGCAGCATACAACTGATATCGTACCGTTTCACTCAGGTTTAAAGGACATTTATAAACTTCAAGTACGCTGTGTTTCGTGTGCATGATTGTGTGTGCAGGCGGGCGTGGCAGTATAAGTGATAGTGTGTGTGTGTGTGTGTGTGTGTGTGTGTGTGTGTGTGTGTGTGTGTGTGTGTGTGTGTGTGTGTGGTTTTTGTTTTGTGTGCGCGCATTTATTTATTTATTTACATATTTTACAACACTAGTAGTAGTAATAGTAGTAATAATAATAATAATAATAATAATAATAGTAGTGGTAATAATAACAATCCGTTTATGTGCATTAGATAGCACGTGCGGTCCACCGAAGACATCTTTATAATATTTTCCACACATTCTTGGAATGGTTGTCTCCCATTTGTTACACATGCCATCCTCTTGGAATAGTACACCTTCTGAAACACATGGCCAATTGACTACATAATATTATTGACTGATATGTTATTGACGCATATGTTGCACGGGCATGTGTAGAATGATACCAGTCTTGCTAGGCTTATACTACGCTCTTGGCATCTTTGCTATAGCCGCTACCAGTCGCCATCATGGCTATCTGAGCAATGTCCATGAGTTCTTAACACATACATCAAACTGTATTGCATAGTTAGATTATATAGTAGAAGTAACTAGAAGAAGCGCACACTGCTTTACATACTATCTAATGCAAGACACGCAGCATGAGAGTACAAATAGAGTACAAAGAGACTACAAAGAGATTGGTGTTCGGATAGAAGCGGCTATGAAGCAAATTGCTGTACGAATTGTAAGAATTGAGATGCATGGTCACTATTTCAAGGGACCGTATACTATAAGAAGTACATGTTAACCGTGTGGATGATTTAAACATTTCAGTCATACCTATTATGAATAGGGATTGGTAAACAAGCTTATATGTAAACCAGGCTGACAGTTTGTATGTAAATACCGGTACCGCTCCTAGACAATAAACAAATATACAAGTATCATGCATTACCATTTAAATACCGAATTTCGACAATTGATAAATTGTATAAAGACATTTAGATTGTTTCGATGAGTTTTTTAATATTATCATTTCAAGTTGAGTTTGAATGCTTCAGGTTTCAAGGGCATAATATCATGTTAATGTATTGTTCCTTTGAATTTGAAATGCCCCCCCTTGATCAATCAGCTATGAGCTGCCAGGCGGGGGATACTAAACTTTCAAGTTACATTCTTTAATGAAACCCAATCAAGCCTTACATAGCTTGCCTTACAAGGTCAACTAATTACCCCCGGGGCATCTCAGGTGACCAGTTTACCTCTCTATAAGGCGATACCACGGATGTTTACTATAATCAATCGAAAACGATATTTCAAAATTTGATATGCAATGTCACATTATTAGAAGACTAGAATTCTGATAGCAATCTTATCTGTGATCGAAGTGTCTACGGTTATTTGTATCGTATGTACATAAGATAAATAACGTTCTTTCTTGATCAATGTTACTCGGTATGACAACACACAGGCTCATAAATTGTATACCCCGATGTGAAATAGAAGACGTACGTTCCACGGAAGAGTAATC
This sequence comes from Lepetodrilus fucensis, assembly GCA_032361325.1. NCBI lineage: Eukaryota > Metazoa > Mollusca > Gastropoda > Lepetellida > Lepetodrilidae > Lepetodrilus > Lepetodrilus fucensis. The sequence goes on along the minus strand of JAUTBV010130244.1, from coordinate 6,821 downwards.
AAAATGGCGTTGTAACGAGGACATCACCTATACCTGGGAGACATATCCCATTGTCTTATCAAAGATGTCCACTTACAGGCGTTTTTGCGGTGGAATGCTGCTGTAGCTGTTTGTTGTTTGTGTTTGTGATGAATTCCTGTGTATTACATACCTACATTATGAAGTGTCAGTATTGTCAAAACTGGATACATATATTGGGATTGGTATTGTGATTGTCAATCTGAGTGTCGGACAATGATTGTCACTGGATGTTGTATGATCCAAGGCGTGGTAGGTAAGTGTTTAATACTTATTTTAATTAATTATCAAGTATTTTATTAATCACGATGAAATTAATAATTAGTTTTCAGTTTTATCTGATATGTATTATTCGATGTTTTTGATTATAATTATTATCGATACACAATAAAAGGGTATTGTACTTTTAGTTGTTATAGTAATGATAAACGTAATATTGTAAAATAATAGATGTATATTATTTAGTCACTATATACTGTCAAATACATGTATATTTCGATAATCGATATTGATCGAAGCGGTGTAAAATCCTAATGTTAATAGTGGTTGTACACATTACCGGTATATAATGTATATCTAAAGTAGTCGGAGTTGTTTACGACACGATAAGTAAATATTAGAAACATTTTATGTTACACGTGAGTGATATGGTCTGAAAGAATTGTAGCTGTAATGTTCATTGATAAACAGATTTTGTGAATAAGTTTACTTACGCAGTCTAGACCAATTGCATGCTGTAAGTGACAGCCTTCGTGACATAGTCTGTTGACCGGTAGAACTACACGGTCCGGTATCGTCCATCATCTACACACACACACACTCCAGACGATCACAGTTTTGATTTGGTTGGGTCAAACTTGTAATGACTAATGAACAATCTCGAGTCCATGAAGTAGGCTACTATATACTATGCTGGAGCGTCATTTGGTCACAACACCACACATACTGGTCGTCCGACGGTCTTCTAGAAGACAAAACTAATATTGGCACCAATATTGCCGTCAGCATGTTTCTTCTTTGGCCATGTTTATGGCCGGGTATTGATACTATTTCGCTGTTACTTTCTTCACCCTTCATCGCTACCCGGCCATATATATGGCCAAGTTTATTTTTGCTAGTGACTACCGGTATATCAATATGCTAATGTTGCATATTATATTTGTTTTGGAACACAACTTAATAACTATTATTGACATCACATTGATGTATGACGTACAACTGATACTAGTATATCAAAATCCAAAATCACAGTTATAATTACATATACCCGGTATATCAATTATAATATCTTGTAGTATCTTACCAATCTAAACTATGGATCTTTGTGACCTTTCACCTAAATCACAAACTTACAAAGGAAATAGTTACGATGACTGACACGCACAAGGTAGGGCTATACTACTATATCCACTATTTCCACGACGTAGTACTAGTACTTAATCACTGAAACCATGGCGCTGAGATGGAGCAGGCAGCAACTTACAAGGCCAATAACTGTAATTCCACAGTGTCCATACCACTACGAAGAATGCTAAAGAGTTTACTTATACCTAGTCCAGACCAATTGCAGAATATCAAAAATAAACTTTGTAACGGAAATTGTTTTCTATCAGCTTGACCGCCGTGATACAACCAATTAGATGTATTATATGGAAAATGTTTAAAAAAAAGGATTTTACGAATATCGACGGTTCTTCATGTGATGATCAAGTTGGCATGTTAAGATTAATTATAAATCATCAGTGCTATTTGTGTAATTCATGGACACATTAAGCGGTTGGGATAACAGTTGAATTACCCATTTCTATACTACAAAGTTACAAACACAAATAACACAAATCTAAACTAAGCTGGTGTTTGCTTATGAGTGCTATTATACACTCTCGTCAGTTATAGTTAAAGTTATGAAAACAATTATATTGTGACAATGCGTATGTAATGCTAGCTAATGCCAAGTCATCATAATTCAAGCTGTCATATTAGTGCATGTTTACATGACATAGTTTAACCATATTGACCTTCCATACATGACAACTCTTTACCCACACAAACATATACATATGTATATATTGTTAATGTATCGTTCATAAACTACACGTGGATTTATTTACCTTCTATAGGTCATGTAGGATTTGTCCGAAAAAAACAACTTATTTTAAGTGTCTCGTGACACTAATATGTGTGAAAATACTTTTAAGCGGTTGGAATAAATCTCGACCAAACTAGCTATTAGACCAGTTTTTGTTTGCAAAATACGTGAAAGAAGGAAGTGGGAAGATTAAGATAGATGTACTTGTCTTGTGGTTGTTAAATGTCCACGTATAAGTGCAGTCCATATGTACATGTATATACTACAGAACACGCTGGAGAATGTTTCCAAGACATGTTATTAATTATTTGTTTAGGTAATGTAAACAGCAGTGACAGTTTTAACATTGAAATTTGCCAGTAGTCGTTGCATATTGAAATTGCAGTTCGTATACTTGACTATAGTATATTCTATAATACCATATTAATTAGCAATATATCTGTCAAGCCTCGCCACTCTTTGATTATACTTACATAAGCTCTGGATATTATAGGAATTCAAACGATATTGCCTACTGGTATATTCTATGTTTTTGTGATTTGAAATTAATACTGTGACACTTTCATCGAAACGATGCTTCTCACAATTGTTTTATGAAATCGATGTAGTAATAGGTTATCACTTTTGCGTCTATATAATGGTGTAGGATAGTAACAATCACTCTAACCACAACATACAAATAGTACTTTAAAATATCAACGTTAGAATGGCCTGTATCTATAAGAACAACATATTACGTTAGAAATTCTGCACCATAGACATCACTACACATGCAATGTAGATATTCAAGACATCTATGAAATTAAAGTGACAACTTTTCTTAATGGAACCTCCTAAATGCAATAATGCTAAGGTCCATCTTCGTATTTTGATAATCTCAAAGTAAGGGATTACAATTAACATTCATTAAAAAATTAAATAAAGCCCATATTCGTGACAGACAGACAGACACTTTTATTTTAAAAACCCAAACTAAACGTGGTACAAGTGATGTAACGAGGGACAGAGTGACATTTCTACAGGTATGCAAACATGGTCTTAACATGACGAGTGGTTGCTACGACCTCTCCTCCTACTACAAGCAGTCATCTGTTAGATTACTGAACATACAGCAGAACACGGAGTTAAATTCAAACAAAACCCTGAAAAGTAAAGCATAGGCCTACAGTCTGCTAAGTTGTCTGCTCTCTCTCTCTCTCTCTCTCTCTCTCTCTCTCTCTCTCACCCCTCTCTCTCTCGCTCTTTCTGTCTGTCTCTCGTGGACATACTGCAGCTGATGATCTCATAGTATTCGTCAGTATTTCACATTTAATCAATCTAATTACGAAGCCATCTTCTAGAGGTACTAGTATCCCCGACCTGGTTGAAGTAAATTGGTCATCATCTGTATTATGTGTGCACGTGGGGTAGACAGCATAATGTTGACGTTTTGTTGAGTACATATTTACATTTTAAAGGATAATATTTGCCCAGTTTGTCAAATGATGTTTGACATCTGCAGGTGCGGGGGTTACATCCAATGCTAATCTGAACGCCGTGTTTGGTGGCCTGAGTCCCTATCCCAAACCAGTAAGAAATATTCGAGGTCAAATTCCATATCCATTCCGTTGAAATTCTACACATTTCATATGATATTGTTAACAATAAATATGGACGCTGGTGCCTACGAATGGCATGTATTAATAATTGATGATTTCATTAAATTTGTTAATATAATTTTAGAGGAATGAATGACGTTATACACATACATACAGACACGTAACATCGTTTGCATTACTAACTTGAGCACATGCATAAGTTTCGTGTTCCTAGCATAATACCCATCTTTCGGACCATCCCAAGTTGATACATTCCAATAGTAGAATCGTCAACAAAACCCTCAAATATCTTCCTGGACAATATCGGGAAATTTAAAGGTGCGATCAGTATTACTAATGAGCATACTGGTATTTGAAACGCATCGTTGCCTAATATAACGCGATTGAACATTTAATATCATAATTAATTACGTAAGATAATTAGTATTTGATTAACCCATCTAGCGACAGGTAAAGTAAACACGGAAAGGATGAGTTAATTTCTCTCAAATTAATGGGCTGGCCTACATTTCTAGCGAGTTGTAGGTTAGATTCCAGTGCAGGAATTACTTCCCCGACCTTGTCGTATCCCCGCCGGACATCGCCATTAATAACTGACAGACGGACATGAGACAAATGTAATGTACATGGACAGATGACTGCCGTGAATTTGTCAGGAATGATAATTACATATCACGTGACAACATCTGCATGCATGCGCAATGACCCCAAACATTACGTATTACCGTCGTGACTGAATACGATGGCCAATGTCTTGTTTGTCGTTTGAAAGAGGATGTGTAAACATTCAGCTAAGCGGTAAGATTAGATTCTGTTTCAATGTGAATTGTTTTCATAGTATTTACTTTTTTTGTGTGTGTGAAAAATTCCCATTTGTTTATTGTTATAATTACAACTACTGTAAATTGTAATGCAATTAACGACTTACTCGTCATCTATATGTTGTATCAAATGTAATATTCTTCTGTACCACTGTGGGTGGTGGAGAAAATAAAAATTTGAACTTGAAACTTATACATTAATTTTAGAGATGTAACATTTCAAAGCTCAAGTATAAATATTTATTAGAATCATTCTAATATGGAACTTTAATTCAAGTACGTTCCAGTATGTATACGCAATGCGGAGGTGCATTTACTGTTAAAATTATTGTGCAAGCTAGCTAGTATTTGTTTAAATATCTAGATACGGTAAACACGGAAATGATTATTTAGTTCTGGAATCGATCGTTTCTTATAATGGCTGTGTTATGAACTTATCAACGGCGGATACTTAGTGAATGTTGAGGTATAATGTGTGTGTTCATCAGTGCAATCAAGTATGCAGTTATCACCCTTGGATGGGTTAATCTAAATTTCGGTATATTCAACAGTATATTTGTTGGTTATTTTCACCGTAACACAATAATTGGTATCTCTCGTCCTGCTCCTATATATTGTCTCCGAAATATCACTCAAATACTACGGACAGCGGTGACAAACCAAACCAATATCGCTATTTTGAATACATGTTTATATCTACACGTATGTTAACACCAACTATGCTGTTCTTCATAATGTATCCCGATACAATCGCGACACATGTTATGTAACATGACATTGTGCTTAGTTATCTAATCATATGTACAATAATATACCTCCATACGCCTATATGTTTATGTACTATCAGGCTATACGAGATACGATGATGTAATGAATACGGTGGTGTCGCTGTCTGCTCCAATGCGCTACTGTAGTGGATTAGTGTCTCGATAACTGAAAATACTTTTGCATAAATATTCATTTCTGTTGACGATATGGTTGTATGTACAAAATACCTTATATTTCTCAGGATGTCGCTTTTTACTTGCTATGTTAGATTTACAGGGATTAGCTTTCAGTATCAACAACATTTTATAAAAAAAAAAACGTATTCCGTAGTACGTTAAAGTACAATGTTATGTGGGAATTTGATTGGTCTACAGACTTACTTTGTCAGCGTGTTATAGTTTATTATAAAGGTCGTGCGTGATCGCTCAGAAAGAGGTTGCATGCGAGAAGGTTTCTCCGTCATTCCTGCGCTTACAATATACGTAATTCAGCATATTTCGTTGATCGTCACATAACAAAACATCTCAACAGCAACGTTTTCAAAATACGTGTACATGTCGTAATAAATTAGGTCTGCTATTTTCAGTGAGTACTGCGACACATACTGCGATAGATCCTGTTTGAATACTGGTATACATATTCGTAATGATGTAGGCTACTTGTAATTCTACTTTAGCCTATGTTAAACTGATACTTCTTTCCAATGCAGATGCAAACCACACTTACATATTGTACATATAGAAAACATGACATTATGTATTTTGTTTATCCAGTGAAAACGGAATGTTAAAGACGACCGCACAAGATTTGCTATGTCACCAGTGACACGGAGAAGATGTTGGCATGACTACAGATATGATTGTTCCCTGGAAGGTGGCGACAATGTGTGACAGTTCCAAGATGGCGGACATCGGCCGCGGTGACGTTGACGGCGACCCTGTTCTGACGTCGCTCCTGAACATCTTGCGCGGGCTGGAAGAGGAAGAAAAAGTGTCCAATCAGAAACGAAGATGTCTCCGTCTGGTGGCGCGTGCACGCCGGGACAGGATGTTCTCGGCACCGGAAATAGTGAGTTATCTTTCTGAACCATCTTCAATATAATATTTTTCACGCTGTGTCACGCTGTGTTTACTCCATCAAGAAGAGGGATAAACGTTCAATTCAAAATGAGAAAACAAATCTTAAAATCAAAAGATGCATATATACAGATTTCCCCATTCTACCACTTCCTACGATTAACAAGGTGATGTGGATCACATATTCTAACCATGAACCCCACATGGAGTGTATATTACGAGTATCGTATACTAGTATACCCAGAGAAACATCTCTTTACGCATGCATGTACGCACGTAATCTCACTCTCACGGGGTATTAGATTTACATCAAGAGTTCATACTGACATCCTATATGCCACATATTTGGCGGTGTCCTTAGATCTACTTAGTCATAGGCCTGCAACGATACACTTTCTTACGATACGATACGTATTGCGATTCACAGGTCACGATACGATACACGATACGA
>JAUTBV010130233.1:0-12235 GCA_032361325.1 Lepetodrilus fucensis | reverse complement strand
CTTTGTAAAGCTTGACCAATTACAGCAGTAAAATGGTTCACTCAGATCTAGGGCAATAAACGTTGTTATATTCATTGAAATACCAGTAGACTACACCAGTACAAAATCGGAAATGGTTTTTCATTATTAAATTTACAGACGAAGTGTAGGCTATTGCATATTATAAAAATCGGAAGTAATCCTAATGTTCCGTAGGCGATATTATGTACGTCTTATATGGCCCTAGATGTTTTATTGTTTAAGAACATATTGCCAAATTCAAGTACAAGTACATGTATTATATATATCATATTTCTGAAGCGACTTCCCCGACGTAATCGAAGCTTCCCCTTGTACACGTGTAGTATGACTGAAGGGCAGACCACTCCATTCGAATTCTGTGAATGCAGTGTGTGGATATGATCTTAAATGCACCGTATACGTGGTGAACGGTAATCGGTGCAATCTTCAGGGTGTATCACATATATATAGATGGTGCGATTGGTTGGCTAAGAATAAATGTAATTCAATTGGCTTCCAATCAGCTGGAAATATTTTGACATTCCTATTAATTTTAATATTTAGATTTCTTTACGGAATAACTTCATATGATGTTTAATTTACTGCAGTAAGCTAATGAACAGTTTAGGTGTTCGTATACCGTATGTTGAATATGTACAGGGTCTCTCTCTCTGTCTGTCTGTCTCTCTCTCTCTCTCTCTCTCTCTCTGCCTCTTTATCTCTGTCTGTCTCTCTCTGTCTGTCTGTATCTCTCTCTGTCTCTCTCTCTATCTGCCCCTGTCTCTGTATGTCTGTCTCTCTGTCTCTCTCTCTGTGTCTCTTTCTGTCTCTCTCTGTCTCTCTCTGTATCTCTGTCTCTCTCTCGCGCTCTCTCTCTCTCTGTGTCTCTCTCGCTCTCTCTCACTCTGTGTCTATCTCTCTCTCTGTGTCTGTCTCTCTTTATCTAGACACACACACACACACACACACACACACACACACACACACACACACACACACACATGTATACAGTTATATAGTGTATCATATTAAGCTATGTATAATAAATAGACACTACTGTTATTATGATAGTCTTCATTGTAGTTTTAACGGTGTGTAATACGTTGCCCTTATTAATGCATGGACGTTAGGGAGCGCCGTTTAAATTACCATAATTTATTATGCTTTCTTTAATGTTTGACTATGATGCATACAATAGGATCATGAAAGGAAAAATAAAAGTAGAAGGAGAAGAAGAATAGTATGGAGCCCCTAAGGGGACATAGTTTATATTTATATAAAATAAATTTAATGTTTTAGAGAATACTGTAAATAAAATCACACAGCCATATTGGATTGTGTAACAATGTTAAAACTATATATATAAATAGTAGTATTAAACTATTTGTACGATAATAATATTGTAAGAAAATATGCTAATTCAGTTATTAATCATAATCACAATCATAATCTATTTCAAAATATAAAAAAAAATCAAATCATTATCTTATGCTTAATTAAGAGCCCCCAATAAAATCACACAGCCATATTGGATTGTGTAACAATGTTAAAACTATATATATAAATAGTAGTATTAAACTATATGTACGATCATAATATTGTAAGAAAATATGCTAATTCAGTTATTAATCATAATCACAATCATAATCTATTTCAAAATATTAAAAAATTCAAATAATTATCTTATGCTTAATTAAGAGCCCCCAACCCCACCCCACACCCACATTTAACACAATTTCCCACAATAATATCATGTATTAACGGAGCATCCTTTGATATTATAACAGCATACGGCTTTTCAGTGAAAATTAAACGACCTTTAACAGTGCACAGTCAGGCAATGCCATTAAAACGGCTTGATGTCAATCATTCTGTTATTTAAGCATGTGTCCCCAGAGGAGATAGACATCTGTCAATTTCGTCCTTGCAATTAACACAATAATCAATGGTCAGCAAGTGGAAGCTAGGCTCGGCTCCCTGTTAGCAAGGCTAGCGTCGACACATGGGAATCTAATTTAACCCAAGACATATGTTAGTACAAATGGCTATCAGGGGGGAAAATCTTAATGTATAGCCTAACCCAGGCCATGATCTGCTACAACGCTGTCGGATTTGGAACTCGTTGCACCTTTTGCCGTTCCCAATACCAGGCTTTCTAATTTGTATCAGCATCATCAACAGTAGACGCATACAATCACAGATGGTTTACCGAATTAATTATGAAAAATAGGCCTATATTTATTTTACCTGAAACTACTTAAATTTGCTTTGTTTAAATAAATCCGGCTAGTTATCAATATTTTCATGTGATTGTATATAAATAACGTACGTATACGTACTGCTCCCATTCACAATAAACTAACATCCGGTAGGAACAGGAAGTTAACACTGGGAGGAAAACAAACCAAGTATCATTCCTATGTGTATATAATATTATATAATTACTAGTATATATCAGAATGTGCAGTATGTGCATATGACATTGCTTGGCTTATTGGATTAATTGGTTCCAAGATGACAATGTATAGTAACAGGGTGGATGTCGATAACCAAACTACCTTTCCCATTAACAGTTAACCGAATATAATGTTTCTTCTGATACTAGTATACGAAATTCGCTTTTAACACATTATATGCAATTGCTAATTGAATAGTATTCTATGTTAGCCTAATAACATTATTGAGTCCGTTTTAAAATAAAATGGAATGTATTTTTAATTCGAATGCTTTGCAATATCAGTTATCTCATGCTGTATATTAAATGGATAATTATTAATGATATGTGTACGTATTTTACTACCTATACACTCACTACATTATAGTCTGACATAACTGTTCACTCAGTCACTATACACACAGTGTATTTGGCATTGTAGTCCCAGGTTGGGGTGATGCACTGCATGGGTTCTTTTAGGCTAGACCCCGAAATTACGAAACTTTCTCTAGTACGATATCTTGTTCAACTCAAACGTTTGTTCAAACTTCACTTTCACTTTGTTTATTCTCTTTCTACACACATGGTGGTACAAGATTAAAATGAGAAATTTAATTCAACATTTTCGTCATCAAGAATGACAAGATTGAGCAATGTTGGATGTACAGTATAATTATTTAGAATTTTGAGCTTGAGCATGCAATTGTAGGTAATCTCGGGGCCTGGCTGCACTGATGTAAATTGTTTTTAAAACTGTGCATGAGGCGCAAAAATAAAACTTTTAATAGTTGTGTATTTTTCTTTGCGCTATCCTTGTCTTGAGGACGGGGGCCAAGTAATTGTTCTCATTTCTCTACCAAATCGGTTGATTCTCGTTCTGAATGCCGCTGTCCTCTACCTTTGCCGTCTTTTGTATGACTTATGTAACTAAACTGCCCTGTCTGTCTGCTGTCAAGTAACATAATCAGAATAATGATAGGAAGTTAAACCAACAGTGGAGCATATGGGGCAACCAACACAGCTCCAGACTATTTCATAAAGGTTACAAGTTAACACCAACAAAAAAACACCCAATGTTTTCATTTATGAGAAGCTCTGTAAAACCCTCTTGAGGGGCTATTTGGTGTCAAGTGCAGCCACGTGTCACGCTTCACCCTCGGACAAAGCCGTTATTAGCTCTTTATGTTCATAATTTTCCTTCACATATCGCATCGTAAAGTATCTGATGGAATTCGATCTTTCAACTCGCTTTTAACCTGTTCGCATTTATGTATGTGTACATTATTGCACCCGGAGTCGGCACGTGCCACCAGAAACCTGACCCTGTGCTGAATGAAAGAGGAGGGTGCGATACGAATGGGGCCCGCGCGATAGCTGATAGGCCTGCATATGGCAACCGGCAACTGTCAAAAGGCTTTGGGAAAGAAGTGAACCTTGTCGAATATCCTATTATGGTAATTTACAGCGGAGCGGCGCAGGTTAAAGATTGGAGAAATGTTTTCAATTTGGAGTAGTAACATGCTGTGAACGGTCAGTTGATCTAATACGGGTATAGAAAGAGACGGGCTCGTCGGAATGACAGACATCAACAAAGAAGCTACCTGTTGCATGTCCAACTCGAGTTAATTTATTAAAATGATATATCTTACAAATGGGAATTGTATTTAAGCATGTCCGTCACGATTAAGCTTATATTATCTATGTTCATATCACATATTATGGTATATGAATCATGAATAGATATGAATGAATGGAGATATGTTATAAACATGTACAACTATAGTATATGCACTATTAATACATGTGTTCAGAATGTGTAAAATATGCAAGCTAATGATAAACGTGAGGTGAATAGCTATAGTGCATGTAGTTCAACGTCGTAAGTAAATTAGTGAGTGTAGACATATAATGTTAAGTATAAGTGATATGAAATGATTGCAAAAACATTATACATGTATGGATATTAACGATTTTTGCGCCACTCGTAGAAATATTATCTCCCACGCGATAAGATAAACATGGTATTTGAATAATACATAAATACAATGAAATATACCTAAATGTATTAGTTTAACTGCATATTATATTAGTTGATATTGTTTTAGTATAATTGCGTATATCTCTCCATCTCATTGTTCTCATATTTTTAGTAATACATGTCTTCTTCGTATAAGCATTATATAAGTAAGTAGATCGGTATTAGACATCAGCAATTCAGTATATCATAATATGATAAAGTGCAAACATTTTAAATATTTAATAATGAACATAACATACTTTTATTATCTACCATGATTATAATATACGGAGATATCAAACGATACAATCTACACAATTATTAATAAATATGAAGTTGTAGATAGCTGTATTATCTATACTGTACCGGTATGGTACGATATCTGTATATGCAATTTGATGTAAGCATATTCTTGTTTTCAAGATGAATTTGACGTGAAAACAATACACAAAATAACCTAACCTAAACGTACATGCATGTATGTTGAACAACAAAAATATAAGCACAATTTTAATATAATTATAATTTCCACATGGAAGTCTTATAACTGCTTTAAACTTTGCGTACAGAAACAAACAAATAATATAAAAACTTGGTACCAGCGTATACGTGATTGAAACATGAAAAAGAACAACACAATCAACAAATGTAAATGAATATGATTCAGATTGCAGACTGACAATGTCATTGTAGAGCTACACTCATAGAGAACATATTCAACCTACACCCATGACTATGTTCAATTTGTGATGATCCTAATCATGAAACAGTAATTATCATAAATAATAATAATAATAATAACAATAATAATAATAATAATAATAATAATAATAATTAATAATAATAATAATAATAATAATAATAATAATAATAATATTAATACTACTACTACCACTAATAATACTTACTAGTCAGTATGCTCTCGTAGTAGATATTAGAGCTTCGAGAAACGATACCCTGTCTAACATTACTCCTACTACTACTACTACTACTACTACTACTACTACTACTATTCTTTTAAAAATATATGCATTTGTAGAGCGCGCCGTGCAGTGCGCTGTTAAAAAAACCTATACTGCGGCGCTATTAGGAAACTGTTTTGGAAGAACATAGTTTTGATGTTGGTTTTAATGGATTGTAGAGTTGGGCAGGTTTTGATATTGAGTGGAAGATTGTTCCATTTCACGGCTGCACTATATGCGAATGCTATATTGCTGTCCTCCACAAACCTTACAGATTGTAGTGTTCGTAAATGCAACAGATGATTTACGTGCGATCCACACTAATAATTAATGAGTATAGCTTGCCACCCGTCGTCGGAGCGTCGTGGAGCCCTACAGATGCCACTTGTGTAGTCAGTACGAATCCTGGTAACAGGAATGGTTTAGTGAACCCACATTTACTAGTATTTGGGTTCACAGAACATAAAGAAATCGAGTTTTACATACAAATGTCCGCCGCAGTTGATCCTTGGAATGGTTTAGTGAGCATTTGGGATCACAGAAAATAAATTAAATTTGACTGTATTTTAGTCAGTATAGAAAGGATATAACACTTTGAATATCTTACAGTATAGAATGCTGCCCTATGTTTTCGTGTTTTACATACAAATGTCCGCCAATTGATCATTGGAATGGTTTAGTGAACCCAAGCTTACTTGTATTTGGGATCAAAGAAAATATATTAAAGTTTACTCTGTGTTATTGTCAGTATGGAAAATACATATCACTTACAATATCTTACAGTATAGACTAGACAGCTGCCCTATGTTTTCGTCTTTTACTTACAAATATCCGCCAATTGATCTTTGGAATTGTCACAGTGAACCCAAGTTTATTTGGGATCACAGAAAATAAATACAAATTTTCCTTTGTATTTTAGTCGGTATGGAAAATACATACCACTTAGAATATCTTACAGTATGTGAACATTTGGGATCATAGAAAATAAATAAAGATTTACTCTGTATTTTAGTCAGTATGGAAAAGACATACCAATTAGAATATCTTACATTATCATATAATAACATTGAGCCTGGGAGTGTATAAACTGTATATAAAACTCAAGCAATTTCACTGCCAGACATGAGGACTGGTAAGGCTGAGAAGTTACCCGTCCTCATACATGTTGGCCAGTGATCGATGATATACATCTTGAAAAACAAACAAAAAGTAACACGACATGCGGACGTGCAAGGATAAAACGTTACCCGTCCCCGTTGAAAATAAACCGTCGCAGGCGTGCGGACGGGCTCTATTTCGAACACTGCTATAAACATAAATATGTTCACATAATATAACACAATGGATTGTTATAATTGTATAGAATGTTGCCCTATGTTTTCGTATGGCATTAACGTTCGCGAAAGTTACATTTCTGATGTAATATTGATAGGATGCGCTATCATTTGAGCGATATCATCCTTGGTCATCCGATGCTCGCAGGTTTACTGCAACATTAAGTGCTACGGATGTTGCGGGTTTCCTAATATATATATAATGTTCTAAACTGACAAGTCGTGTGATAAGTAAAAAAATCTTGAAAGCGACTCGAAACACCAATTAAAAAAAGACAGGTTCGCCAATGGATTCTCAAAAGCAACATACATATAATACCATTGCTATTTAAGTAAAGTAAATACACATTTTAGAATACTAAATTGTAATCTTGAAGATATCCAGGCTAAAAATGTTGTTGTGATGTCTGCACGACCCGTTCTCAATCTGCCGCCAGTTTATAAGCTACGCTGTCAGGTTCCAATTTCGCTCATGCGTTTCTTCAGTAAAACGATGAATATTTAATGTCTCGGGTATTTGGAAAGTGATTTCTTTGTAATAATGCTTGTAGAAAGATGTCCGGCAAGAGAACACAGATATTATGTTTTATCTGAGTCATTCCATTTGAACATGTTGAATTATGCATCACTGAAGGATCGATATTGTTGTTTCAGAAAATCCACGATATTATAATAATATGCCATAATTCAAGTGATAGATTATTTCATGATCAGGCTGAAACCAACCACAGGCATTTTTGTCACAAGACAGGTTGTCGGCAAGGAAATATGGCTTAGACTATATATGAACTTTGAAAAAAAGTCATGAATAAGTTATGACTTCAGGTATTCATAGGAATATTCAAATATGGATCTGGATATAAAAAATATATACTTGATCTGAGTGTTTTAATACGTAATCAAATTAACGTTGACGTTGAATACCCCAATGACTGTTTCGTACAATTTGAAAACGTTCGAGCTGCTAGTAATAATACCAGGTGTACATGTATATTACTTAATGAAAATAATCTATAAACAAAATAAATTAAGAGATAGCAGATATTTTGTGGGGTAGATATCTACCAAATTTGAAGCTCAGTCTGAGGAACGTGTCGTAATTTTTCTTCATATATGTTTCTCCAAATTCTTGAAGAGTACATGGGTCCTGTAGAGTACGTAGATCATTGTTAACATTATATAAAGTATCTGTGACGTGTATATAGGTATGACTGAGTGAATGTAGTATTACTGAATCCATATTCCTACATTATAGTGGACAATGATGCTTATTTTTATAACGGACTTGGGTGGATAACACTTAAGGAAGCAGACCGTGGCTGTTTTCCTGGAGCACACAGAAAGATGGCAGACTCCCACGTGCTAACAAGTGTCGGGCTGTTGCGTGCGCCAGCCGAGTTCAAACACGAGGAAGATGAAGTTAGCACCGATACTTGCTCAAGTCCTAAATTAGCTTGGAGAGAAGACGATTGATTGATTTCCTTCAATAGGACAGCAACCCTTATTGCTTGATTACACTGTAAATGAGGCTGAATTTAATCAAAGATGGCGGGCAAGAAAGATTTGAGAGTTGGACGAAACATGCAATGCAAATGTTACGGGACCTGGGGACTTGGCATATCTGCCAGTTCTCTGCACGGAAATCGTTCAGTGCTAAGCACGTTCGTCTGGAATTGGTTTCGGCTTCAGAATGACGTTTTCTTGAGTGTTCTTTTTGTTGTTAAGGATGTCTAGCTTCGTACTAAATTGTTATGTTATCGTCTGCTAAACAACTTGATGTACATACTTGACCATATAGGCCTAACTTAGTTGTTTTTCTATTTTTATAAAATGCAATTTGTATTTATTGAACAAAGGTATGAAGTGCATATGGCGGCGAACACAGCGTCAGTGTCTATGTCAGCCATGGTCTTGCACTTCCGGTTATAGTAGCACAAGGGTGTACGTCAATCATACTTAATACTACATGGAAAACGTCGAAAAACTAGACAGACAGAAAGACAGACGGATATATTGTTATTAAAACAGTTTCTTGCAACAAAATAAAATTGAGACACCCATAACATACAGGGTATCGTTTCTCGAAGCTCTTTTAGCCGCTAAGGGACCATAATAGTACTCTCTTTGGCGATAGCTAATACATTGCTAAGAGAGTGCTATGGTCTCTTAGCGGCTAAGAGAGCTTCGAGAAACGATACCCTGGGCTCGAATATGTAATTATTCCGTTTAATTTAGTATTTCTCCAAGATTCATTTAGATTGAGACATTTTGTATGGCTATAGTATATGTCTGTGTGCTTATTATTTGAATTTCGTATTTCTAACATTATTGACCAAAATCAAAATTGAACATAAGCTATTATACCTGTATACTACTGAGACCAATGTATTGTATCACTTCAAAGAGTGTGATTAACAACAAAATGTTTCACTAGCAATGTTTAAATTTCACAGGTAAGCAGGCACTATACATATATGTTTGTGATGTTTATGAATCGGATTTATCGTCTGGAGAGAATAAAGAGAATATATATTTAATAATAATAATAATTATAATAATAATAATATGGACATTTATATATATATAACTCCGCACCATGAAGGTTACACGAGGTTAAAATAATATACTAGTAAATAAAAAAAATAAAAATAAAATTAAAACTTTAAGAAAAGACTATACATGAATATACTAGTATCCATCCGTCTTATCTCTCTATCACTGTTCCTGGGATCTATGTCTGATAATTATTAACTAATTGAGCTAACAGTATGTGAAAGAAAAGCTAGCAGGCGTGATAGGCGCCTATAGTAAATTGGCAATTTATTATTTATTCTGTATCGTAAACCATCATAGTTAATATCAACATAGCATGAATATTTTAACCCCAAACATTGTGGAATAGTACGAATACGGTGCACAGAAGCCAATGACGCCTGTCCTCTGAGCTATATCGGGGTAGCCATTTTTTCAAACAAACGAATTTCTTTAGAACATTAATCTCGAAAAGGAGGATGTACCCCTTTAAAAATTATATTTGGTGAAATAAAATGTGTTGTTAAAGGCATAATAAAGGCAAAAGGTTTTTGAAAGTACAAACATGATTGCATGTATGTCAAGTGAATGTATTTTGCAGTTGTAGCTAAGAACTAGTCCAAAACCACTATAAATATATGTGATATTAATTATTATGCCTTTAAATTTACGCTAACTAAAATACAATGAATGCTCACAATGTCCGCAATTCCATCTAGGAATTCCATTCTTGCTGTTGTATTTATCTTATAGTAAGTACATGTATTAATATTAAACGACACATACATTTTAGAATATGATATAGATAGATATATAAACAAATATGTTTATTTAAAAAATCAACATTAGGATAGCTAAAAGTTTGTCTTTGTTTACTTTATCTAGAATATTGGTTTCAAAATAGTAAACAACCTAATTTCTACAAAAATTAAATGGAATATTGAGTCTAATGCAACGTTAATCGGCGCAGTGCCTCAATCAAAATTCTTGACTTGAAAATAAACTTTAAAAAAGGGGAAACATGATAAACAAATGAAAATTAACAAAATGAACATGCCCGTGTGTAGAGTATTCTATACGAGTGTCTACAGGCACTACGCACGGAAAGATGTAAACTATACTACTCTTGATAAAACTCGTGTAATCTGATAGGAAAATCGATCATTGTACTATTGGTCTATAATTGGCCTCTCTATTGAAATACAACATTCCTGCCATCTTGGCCAGGCCATTTCAAATTTCAATTATAGAATAGTATCTATATGTTTTATTTAGAAATTTAAAAGATTATTTATTTGAGAGCATTTATCAAAAATATACTAATAATTTGTAGAAATTAATGCACTTAAAAAAAGATACAATGCAAAGTTCGTCATTTTATAAGATAATATAACTACATATTTTCCTATGATAACAACAAAGCAAATGACTTCTATATTAAATGTGTTATATGTGTTTTAAAACTGTCCATAATATAATCCTTGTACAAATGAATGGTTCCAACACTATGAATATTTTATTACAAATTGTTTTAAAGAGACTTCGTTATTAAGCGAATGATATACCCTCTATACCTTCACGTAAGAAATATGTGTCCAATGCAATGGACATATGACTGTCTTGTATATACACGGTGGACGAGGGTCACAAAGAAACGGGTGGACATTTTAGAAACATACCCGTTTGTAAAGCGTAGATGGTATACTAGCGACAACGACAGCGAAATTTGATCCGCATCTCCGTATGAAGATAGCTCATTTTTATTAAAATTTCATAAAACCGATAAGTTGGAAACTCAGGGAGTATAACAAAGATTGGTACGGCATCATATGACGAGAGTACCTAAGTAAAAATAGCTGCCATATATACATACACCTATTCCGTAGGTTAGCGGCACGTTAGATCGCGGCTTGGTGTAGTTTGCGACGGCATCATAGCGAATGGAACTCGACTTGAAGGTACGTACTACCGGCATAAGGTAGCTAATTAATTGACGAGGTAACAACGTTTTTAATTAAGCATGAATCTGTCGGGTTAATATTAAATTGACCTCGTTAACACGTATGCCTTCGGTTTGGAAGAAACATATGTTCGCGTATACAGTCAAAATTGACAACTCGAGGGGCAAATTAACTAGATACAAATGTAGAAAATCGTTAAATGGAGTAACTGTATTTTCTTCCGCTATTTATATATTTGACTCTTATTCTTAGTGGAGTAGTACCAGTTGTCTTAGCATTATTTAGGCGCAGACATGATAGCAGTAAAAGAACTTCAACTCGGCACAGTTGGTAAGCGTAGGTAAAGATATCGAAAGCGAGGCTCTGACTGCTCGTCGGTACCTTTGAAGTCCCAGGTAACATAATTACTGAAGCGGCCCATATCAGCTGGTCTGGAATCGCACCAATCACAACGGCCGCTACCCCCATTGATCAGCAAGAGTGTAATATTATTAATGTAACCTTAAAACCCTACCTGTGGCGGAGTTAATATTAACGAAGGCGAACTTCCCCAAAGCGAGATTGTCAGTGTCCAGTTAGGCGACTTCCGCCTCTTCCCAACGGGTTGGCAACTTTATTACAACTTCAATGTCATCCTACGGACTGTATCATCCCCACCAAGTGCCCCCTCATCAGGTAGGAACCATATACAATACCTTATAGAACATATTTTTACCTAAGTTTAGCAACTTTTACCACCCCGTATATCTCAGATAGCGGCTGTCATGCATACTTCTTCATGTGATATGAATGAAGTCTATACATGTTTTATCAAAACATATTAGCTTAGTGTATTATTTCTAGCCATAGAAAATCTCAGCCGTCCAACAATTACTATGAATAATTTCGTACACTTCCCGGGGATTATTTAGTATAGCAATAGTTTCGTTTTTATCTTGACATTCCTTTCATGAACACATTAGAATAGAAAGGAAATAGTACATTGAATCCTCATA
>JAUTBV010130222.1:0-12235 GCA_032361325.1 Lepetodrilus fucensis | reverse complement strand
TATATATATAGGTCAATAGTATTGCGGAAATTAGGTTAGAGTGGGACTGAAGCCTGAAGCAACTACGTGAGGCCCACTCGCTATATAGTACAAGTGAACTGCGGCCTAGAAGACACAAGACCAACGGCATTGACTCTTGCTGCAAGCTCCGGATTTGTAATTCCTTGAGCCAACTTGTTCCATCAAAGTGTTAGTCTAATAGGATTCTTCTGTACCGACCCATCTAACTCTATGGTTAACCATTGCTTACGGTTGGAGATAAAGGCATACTATCACGGTTTGTTAACATATATTTTATGGTCAAATGTATTTTATCTGAATGTATATGTACATTTGATCTATTTACACAAGTATATTGGACAATAAGCTATATATTTTCCGTAGGCTATGCGACTTCCACTGGTTTTCAATATTTACATTTAAAAAATAATGAAAATATTGAAAACCATTCGGAAAATATAACTTGTTCTCCAATGGGCAAATATACTTGTGTAGACAAATCAAATGTAGTCTACATACTTTCAGGTAACAAACGTTTGACCATGAAGTATATTTAAGCAAACCCCGATTGTATACCTTTACGGTTACCTTGGAGTTACACTGGTTCGAACAGGAGAGCCTATGCAGTATGTTAACGCAATGACAGATAATAATTAAAGTATGATGGACTCACCCAATAGCGACACGATGATCCTTGTTGTTGACCATGGTGCAGCGGGCAGCCTGTAGAACAATATGTTTTAGAGTACAACGGTAGGATTGTACGTATCATTTCTTCTTTAAAATAAATAAATAATTTAACAAAAATAATAATTAAAATTATTATTTTACTTTCTGTTAAATGGCATTGCTACACTGATAGCAGAACAAGTTTCCGACCAAAGAAATATTTGACTTGGTCATAATAATATTGGAAAATTGCATTGGACGACATACATAATTTGATATGAAATCTGACATGAGTATGTAACATCTGGCTATTGGTAACTTACAAGGATATCTCCTTTCACCACGTCCATGTTGGCAGTTGTTGCATTGTAGAACATCTGAAAAATACAACATGACGGTACAAATACGTGTACTGGCTTTAGGCCTTGGCAATTGTATAACACTACGGTTGTTCTGTCTAAATTAGCTTTGTAAAATAAATGGTACGGTAACCGCTGTAAACTCCTAGCAATTTACCTGTGGTTCCTGGGGGCTCATTCTGCCGATTTCCGACCACTTTCCGTTTCGGATTCTGTAGCCAGACACAACCTTGCCTGCAAAATAAATCCATTTTATTAATTCCGTAAGAATTCTATGTACTGTTTGTTTCCATATTACATTCGAACGTTCACAGTGCGTTGGTTGCTAGCGAAATATACTTAAAGTATTTACTATAGTAGGCATTATTAGGCCTATACGATAATATACTATAGGCATTAGTATTTAGGCCTACTATATGTATTAGTATTTATTATAGGCATCCTACTGATAGTTTTGCCATATCTGGGTAGACTCCATCCTCGAAAATCCAATGCCATTGTGACTACACTAACCTCCGTCAAATATATTTGTATTTGACGGAGGTTAGTATAGACATAATGGCCTGGGTTTTTGAGGATGCGTAGACTCGTGTTCTTACCTAGAGTGTGAGCGTGGGTTCTGAAGGCAAACGGGTGGATTTCGATGTCATCGGTAAACAGGCAAGCGGTCTCCATGTACACTGCAACAGCAAGAAAAATACGTACCATGTAATGATCTATCCATCTATGCCCCGCGTCCCCTTAAACATATACGCCACGTAGCGTATGAAATATAATATTTTGAATGTAAAATTGAATGCAGATGTAATATAAATATAAATACCTGTAGCATGAGGAATGATGCTTCCACCAGTCCCCAGCAAGTAAACACCAGCACGTCTAGGCAATCTGAAAATAATTTCATTTGTAATACAAAGGGTTGTTTAACCGTAATGTATTATTGGTCGTTCGTATTTGGTAAGAAACATAAAGCACAATCCTTTATAACATGGCCTGTCTTCTCGACAATTTATAACATGGCCTGTCTTCTCGACACTTTATAACATGGCCTGTCTTCTCGACACTTTATAACATGGCCTGTCTTCTCGACAATTTATAACATGGCCTGTCTTCTCGACAATTTATAACATGGCCTGTCTTCTCGACACTTTATAACATGGCCTGTCTAACTTCTTAGTTAGAAAAGATATCTTCAAAATGTAGCATACGTAGAAAACCAGCAAGGCACATTCTTAGGACTTTCGAGAATACTGGACAAGGTCTGTATTTCACGAAATGCCGTAATGCAATCCGGGTATAAATCAGAGGGCATGCCATGCTTTTGCTATAGCAGGAAGTGACATAAACCGCTATTTACGCCCAGACTA
The DNA here is from genome assembly GCA_032361325.1 of Lepetodrilus fucensis. Taxonomy (NCBI): domain Eukaryota; kingdom Metazoa; phylum Mollusca; class Gastropoda; order Lepetellida; family Lepetodrilidae; genus Lepetodrilus; species Lepetodrilus fucensis. Next base: position 9,840 of record JAUTBV010130222.1, on the reverse strand, counting down.
CACATACGACGCATTCCTGAAACACAGGATAAGTCTAGTATCTCTTTATACACTGTGCCTAGCGTATGGGAGAGCAGAATCTGTATCTCTAGGGTGACAAAACGTGGACTTTGCAATTGCTGTACTCACTTGGTTTTCTGTGTGACGAGAATAATACCGGAGCTGTCATTTCCATTCTCTGAAATAAAATGGTCAGTTTTATAACATGACACACACATGTAATCTATATCATAAGGAGGCACGCAGTATTAATCGATATTTTACTTGTTTAGAGCCAATTTCAGTACTATTTCGTATACTTAATGTCAGTTTACAACATTAATGCTCAACCGACCTGCAATACCTGCAGAACCTAGTGTTGCAGTGGCCTGGTGAACCTGTAAGTGGCGCATGGTACTGACGAACCAAGGACGACAACTGTATTGCGGAAGTACAGAAAGCACAAGTACCATGGCCATGTGGGAAAGATAACTTTCGCAGACATTGCTAATTTCTCATGAACTTTCAAGGTGAACTTATAAATAGCCATAGTCTGTTTTATTATTATTTATTATAATGAACACGAAACAATGCATGTTGGAGTGGCGTTACTGTTGAACTTACTTGGAGGGAGGAATGGCTCGACGTTCTTGTAGTGAACCTGCAGGACCAGGTACTTAATGTCTGTGTTCCCGCCAACTTCAAACGCCACATCTGAAACAGAAGCACGACATATTAGCACAAGTACGGGATTATTTCTGAAATTTACCAAACAATTTTCTGAATGTGCTGCACAGCCGCGTAACTACTTCCGAGTGCTTCGTGAATACTATATTTAGCAATAAACGGCTCAGTACAAAATAAAATTTACTTTAATATACATTGCAATGAGTTCTACATGACAAAATGGCTTTCTGTTGACTCCAATGTGATTTGAAGTTGCCATGTACTATTAAAGCTATTGTAACCTTGATACGAATAGGGTTCCTAATCATTAGGTCAGGTCTCTTTTTCGAATTTCCCAAGTTCCGGTGATAACCTTACTCGAGTACTAGACCTTGGGCTGACTAAACTCCAGAGAAAAGCTTAATGCGCCGTGAATACGGATCGTGTGATGAACTTTCTGTCCGATTCAGAGATGAATCATGTTGTGTTCAGCCGTTCACGTGTTATCGGGATACAAGGTAATATAAAGTACATGAACAAAACAACAGCCATGCACATGTCATCTTGTAGGTTATCACCAGAATCTTTAAAACGGATATGTCTAAAAATAGAATTCGACACACTTAGACTCTCTATATCAAATATCTCATTCTGTAGTAAGTTCAGATATATGAATACTTAGTAGTAATGTGATACTGCGTGATATCAAGATAGAAACTACCATTATGAACTAAATTTACATTTAATAACCATACAGTATTGAATATCCGTACAGTATTGGTTTATCTTATTGCATTACATGTCGTCATCTCCACCAGATCTGTTCCTACACGTTCATAGTTCCGTTTGACTACAAAAGACTACAAACCTCGAATATTTCATAACTGCCAATTAGATTCAAAGACCCTAAGCTGTATGTTATCACCCTATAGATGGCAATAATACATGTATTATAGTACTTCTGAGCTTTATTGAGTCCGTCGTATGCTCACTACGTAACATGTGCTACTAATAAGTATATTCACTTCTCTGTTATTACATAAATGTCAATACAGGAAGGTCGTATTTTAACGAAACCTTTCTTCTGAATATATATTATACATAGCCACGGCTAATTCGCCATTCGATAATAGGCCCTGGCTCCATAATTGTATCCGGCAATATTTTATCTGCATCCCGATATAAAACTGACATTTATGCAATAAAGACAAGCAGGTTTACAGCTCTGTAAATAATTGATCAAAGACAACCAATAATTGGAATTGTTAAAAACAAATTATACCTTAATTAATTGTCATCACGTAACCAGGACCGGAGATTACGCAACGTTTTTGAGTATGATTTCATTCTAAACTCAACGTTTTGTTCACACATTTCCATATGAATTCTGAGCTTGAGCATGAAATCGTACTCAAAAGTCTCTTAAAGTCTGCAAAGTAGTAAGTGGAGAGCATATATTCACAAAATTGCATTTTTACATTTTTACGTTTCCTGTCAATTTAAAATTATAATGCAATACAAAAGTGTTAGTCCTGCAACCACATACATTTATATTAAAATAAGTTGCATAAGCTTATGCACGGAGAGTAGCCATATCTAATATACTTTAAAAAATAAAGAGCAAGCAGATAGATTTTTTAGTAGGGATGCTTTCTACTTAATTTCAGAATTTGAGGAATCTGCTGCCGTTACTCTTCCTATTTGCATCTGCACGTTAACGAGTACATAGGGTCTCTATACGTATAGAAATTATATCGTTGTTAAATTTAAATTAAAAAATAAAGCTATTTTTATGTCTAAAAATGCTACTGAAGCGTAATTAATTGTGTTGAGTATAGTACCTCCACACAGAGCAGGTGAACTTACACCCTATGTCATGTAGCCGCGTTTATTATTCTTGCTTTTGCTTTTTAGAGCCGTGAGATTAGCACACAAATCAATAAACCAGTATCCGGAGAGGGACGTCTTAAGACTCCGATTCCAATGGTAAAACCGGCTATGTTCAGACACTATAGAGGTACCATAGTGTGTCCATGAAGACACACAGTAAACACATAAAGGTCAGTGAACGGCTAGCAAGAAATCGATCACCGACACAGCACGACACGATAATGATGATCCATACACCATAATTATGAATATTCATAAGACTGCAAAGACAACGAAAATATTGAAGACATTTTTCAAAATCTCACAATTGCGTGTTAACTTCAAAAGGAGTGTTTTTGTAAGATACTTCATATAGAAATTGCGAAATATCTAGAAGGATTGAATGTCAGCACGGGTTATGTTAATGAAGAACTATTCAGACCGTTCTGTTTGAAACCAAATTCAATACCATGAGAGAAAGAAATATGGAATCTGAAGAAAATTATCAAAATGTGTCTGGAATTGTGACATAAACTAAATATTAAGCATTAACTACTATTTCTTGCAACTTTGAGAATTATGATGAAGATATATTATTGTCTATACACGTTATTCATACGTATTCTATATACTACCAGAACTACAGTCTTCGGAAATAATAAAACATGAATATGGCAACACTCTTCGTGAAACCCGACGAATTCTTTATGACTGAGCGACCGAAATGGTAAAACCTGCATCATTCGTCAGAAAGATAATTATATATACTAGTATATATAACATCGTTCTTCATTGATAATCTACTTATGGTAATAGCGCATCTGATGCAATATCTAAATCATATTACCCAACACCTTATCAAGGCTCTAATCGAATATATACACAGAAAACAATAAACCAAAATATATTAATTGAACAACCATGGTGGATATCGATGTCGTATATGTTTTTGAAGCATCAGAAGATCTAGCATATGGATACGTTAAAAACTCTTTATAAAATAGATACGCTATTTCCAGATGTTTTTATCACTGGAAGCAGGCCAATATTTTGTTTTAATAAAGAAAAAAGAAAAAAAATGTAGGTTTTATTCGGTTTTTTTGGGTGGGGGGTGGGGACCGGGGTAAGGTTGTTGCATCTAGAGGTAGTGATTATATTTTGAAATTTAAAAAAAAATGGCCCTCTTCATGATCAAGTGCATGTGTTTAAACTTGAAATCAACAACAATTTGGAGAATAGAAGGAGTTTCGTGATCAACATTTCTATTTCTAGAAGTAACCTTACGATAATTGCATTCCTTATCTGGTTCAATAAAAATAGTTGATACACAGGTGATTAATAGACTACTATAGTTCCCACTGATTGTCTATACTTGCGACAATGACGTAGCAATGATTTTAATTACAAGAGCCATCTTGCACGTAAGCTCCTTATCATATTCCATATTTGGAAACGTCGTAACCTTATAACGATTGACATTTAGATATGACCACGTACCCTATCATGCCGGTGACCGGCCAAGCCCTGGATTAAATTAATGATGCTTTGGGGGTTTTTTAAATAAAGAAATACAATTTTATTTTCCATAAATCTATTAATCTACCAATTGTAACATGTGGCTGTCTTATTTAATCTGAAGCATATATATATAATTGTTGCGATATATATGTAATATATGCATCCCCTGAAGTAAGAGGTAGCTTGTTGATTCTTGGCATTTGTGCCAATTAAGTTCGCAAGGCATAACGTAGCATACAATGTTATACCTCAGACTTGTATACATGTTATCTTCAAACATTACTATATTGTTATCCTCTTCCTAGTCTCCTGCAACTAGTGGCCTACATGTTGTAATAGAGTACCACTCGATAGATAGCAATCTGGCTTGGCGTATTAACTTGTGGCGCCATTGGCGTATTAACTTGTGAATCCATTCTGGACTGTGTAACCGTTGTGTTCCACATCGCCCACGCGATTGGCATCACTATGGCCACGGATCCAACCAGCCAGAGAAAATTACTCCAATCCTCTGTATCCGAGTCGAATCAATCGCTGCCTGTCCAAGAATTGTAGTCTGGGATCCCAAATACAGTTCTACGCTATCTCACGTCATTTATTCACGATCTGGTTCACCCTTGTTTTTAGCCAAGCCCAGAACCGGTATACCGTTCTTATATCAAATCAATAAATCAATAAAACAGGGAACTGCGGGGGAGTGTGTCTATAATAAACACTATCGTGGTAATATGTCTATAATTACTGTGCGTATTGCAACAATAATTGTCATTACGTGCACATAAACATGAGGAAAATTGTCTCTAAGTTAATCGATAGTGCAATTGCAACGTAATATCTTGCCATTGTAGACAAATAAAGGGCGTTTTGATAGTAACTGCTTCAGTTATATTTGTACTACTTTAACTCTTTGAACAATGAACATATTCAAGAAGAACGCACTTACTATACATCTGTTTAAACAGGCTCTGACCATGAAATATAAGTGTGCATTGCTGTACACACGACTGTTAGTGAACACATTGTATTATGCTTGAAGTATAACGCCTGTTACATAACCAAACCTGTACTGTATATATATATTAAATTAATATTGTTTTGTTCTAGAAAAGAAAATCAATTCCATAAATCACAGTATGTCTATATCGATGCATTTTAATATTTTCATTAAATCCTGGTTTCTTTCCGTTACAATCAATGCACTGTCTTGTTGTATGGACAATTGTTTAATCATATATTTCATACAGTTTGCACATCGGTTTTTACGTTCATACCTCGATGAACGCAAAACATATTCCAGTCAATCCTTAAGTATACATACGATATATAATAGTACATATATCCCTCCAGGATGAGCACTCCAACTATAACACGTGTCTGTTGTTTTCTCGTAATACACTGTCATGTGTGCTTTGAGCATACTATCAGGAGGTCGTTATTACATTGTCTGTGTGTTACTAACATTTGTCCATGCGTTATTAACATTTGTCCATGCGTTATTAACATTTTTCCGTGTGTTAGTATCAAATGTAATAACGCATTTCTAGAGACAGCACTCTAATCGACTAGCGCTCCAGTCCACTACGCCTATTTACCGACGAAAGCATAACCTAACGTTTTTCTACACCTTTTCAAACCGTAGGCATTGAATGAATCGCTCGTAAAATCCCTGTACATACTAATATTATAATGTGTATGCAAGGTTTATTTGTGTATTTCTGTCGAGATAAATGACAGTTAAGACGTGATTAATGGCATGCAATGCACGCTCCGTTATAGGAATTACCCCCTCGGGCTAACATAATTCCTTCAACGTCGTGCATTAACATACCGTAACGCCCTCGGGCCGTGTGTTAACCATCACATAACATACCTAGAGGGCATGCTACGTTCTTGGTGTCATCGCATATGAATTTGTCCATGTTCCAGTATTGACCGTGAGGACAACTCCTATACACCACCACAGCGTCGCCGTTAGCCTTGTAGTAGCACTGGATGTACTTGTCGCAGTCCGTGGGGTGGTAGCGGTACCCGATGTCGTTCCGTCGCACAGCTCCGGCACATATACCCTCTGAAACATGGTAAACAGCGAATACAGGCCCCCCCCAGAGATTACGAAACTTTTCCGAGTACGATTTCATGTGATGGAAATATGGGATAGGCTACAACGAATACTGAAATATAATTAACGCTCGTAAAAACCTCCTAGAAAATCCCTGTCTGCGATATTTGTTTTCGTAAGTTATATTTGTACTCCACTTGATATGAGAATAAAGGTTCTATTCGGTACCGTAGAACCATATTTTGTAGACAAACAATATATCCTGAAATACATATTTAATTAGAATGTCAGTTTCCAGGAATTTAAATATGAATTAAAGTAAACTTTCAAACTATTCTTTTTACACACTTTGACAAAGTTGTCTATTGCAAGGAATAGATCGCGTCTCTGTCAGGTCGCCCACGCAGTTTCGCCCCCCGTTTGCCGGGGCTGGGTTGGTACAAGTTCTGGTTCTAGTCAGGTTGCTCTGTACCGGGGGTCCGCACGTGCCAGGACACTGTGGACCAGTCCATTCTGTCCATAGGGTGTACTTTCCGTCCACTGAAAATATCAACAGTTTTCTACAATACCAGAATAACCCAACGATAGCAGATGGTCAATTACATTTATCAAACAGTTAAAGGCATAATATCACAGTTGATTGACCTGTATGATGGACAAATGAATTTCCATCTGAGACTAATTACGCTTGATTTATCTACCCAAAGGTTGTTATTTAATGATGTACTTAGTCCCCAGTACTCAATAATTATCAAAATATTAATGTTTTATATGAATATAGGGAACGTTCCGCTATTTGACTTCCTTCAACGTCGTGCATTATATACCGTAACGCCCCGGGCCATGTGTTAACCATCACTTAGCGGCTAAGAAAGCTCTGTGAAACGATACCCTGATTGCCTTGTCCGGTGCCCGAGATTACGAAACTTTTCTGAATACGATTTCATGCTCGACTCAGAATTGTGTTCATAAAACGTCATGTGACGTCATAACCCTACTCGCAGCATACTCGGGCTATGACGTCAGATAATTTAAATATTATGCAGATGTATATGGTATAGACCTAGTGGAGTCTGAGGGTTAATTATTGATACCTTGGCATGATTTCACTGTACATGATACGCTCTGTCTGTCGTAGTTGTTCCCCGGACAGCTGGAGCCGCCTGGCTGAGGTCGTGGATTATCACAGGCTCTGTTCCTCAGCTGCGACTTTGTCCCGGCCCCACATGTCTTGGAGCACGTGCTGTCGTCCGTCCACCCGGCCCAGGCAGACCATGCTGCATCTACCAAGTAGGTACCAAGTAGTGTGATGAAGTAATACATACGGTAAATGCTACATAGTACATATAGTGTGGCCTCATTGAATTGCATGTTTAATAGTCAGGCAAAGTAGGAATAATTTTGAAAATAAATCGGCAAAAACAGTGTAAGCAATGTCCATCAAGATCCCATTAGATGATATAATACATAGACGGAGATGGTTTTTGATGGTGTATATATATTTGCATAAGCAGGTTGTTTGTGATTGCATACCTATGCATTGTGTTAGTATACATGATACGCTCTGTCTGTCGTAGTTGTTCCCCGGACAGTTGGGGCCGCCTGGCTGAGGTCGTGGATTATCACAGGATCTGTTCCTCAGCTGCGACTTTGTCCCGACCCCACATGTCTTGGAGCACGTGCTCTCGTCCGTCCACCCGGCCCAGGCTGACCATGCTGCATCTGACAACAAACATGACGCAATTATCAAGTAGTTTGATGGAGTAATACATACAGTACAATATATATATATATATATACTAGTATAATATATACTGATGGTAACATGTTTGGCAACACTAGTATTCTTTGGCAGATGTATAACGTAAAGTGTAGTTTTGCTTGGAATACAATAATCTTGAATGTATAACATTTAGAACTGTGATATTTGAGGGTTTCGTGTCACTATTAAGGCAGCTGTATTTGATTAAATTGAAAAATACGCATGTTTTGTGTTGTTGAAATTAGGGAGTACTTTAAGCAAAACCATAGTACTAAAACAAGGTTGTGATAAAAAATGATAGAAAAAGTATAGGATAATGTAATGTACCTTGTTGGAAAATGTTTGTTAGTGTTTGACTATGACAACAGATCAACAATTTAACCAGTAATAATTACATAATATGCTCTCAATAATGGGTTTAACCCCTTCATCTCCAAAACAGTTGTTGACATCACTGACATCATTGTATTTCATAAAAGAATGATGATATACTAGTATTCAGCGTTGGCAAACTGTTTACATTCAGTATAGTATGTACTACTACCTAGTATGTATACTAATTTATTGTAGTCAAAGAAGCATGAACATAGTAGTAGTAGTATGTGTGTGTGTGTGTGTGTGCGCGTGCGTGTGTGTGTGTGTGTGTGTGTGTCAGAATTCAAATAATAAACACAATTATTGTACACATTTGACAACTGTTCGCAAGTGAAATCCTCATTTCTCCAGGCCCCTAGTTTACGATATGTTTCTGAGTACGATTTCATGCTCAACTCTCAAATCTCCATATGAAATCTGAGCTTGAGCATGAAATTGTATTCATAAATGTTCGTAATCTCGGGACCAGGGTTTCCTTTCACCAAACTCTCTTATCCACTAAGAGCATAACACACTCTTTGCCGATATCCACTAAGAGCATAATGCACTCTTTGCCAATATCCACTAAGAGCATAACGCACTCTTTGCCAATATCCACTAAGAGCATAACGCACTCTTTGCCAATATCCACTAAGAGCATAACCCACTCTTTGCCAATATCCACTAAGAGCATAACGCACTCTTTGCCGATAGCTAATACACTGCAAAAACAGATTTGAGACCTTTAGTGAACGGATACCAACCCTCGAAAACACAGACCATTATGACCACACTAACCTTTGTCAAATACCCTGGGATCACGGTCTACGTAGAACTCCGTTTTCGACTTTGAACAGCCCCGATGAATATATGAATACACTATATATATATCAACCAATCTGAGTCCCACTAGACACGCGACTGTTGCGTGGGGGTATGCTCTAAATATATTGATTCAGAGTTATCTCCGCCTATCTCCGGATGTGCATTAATACAAGAGCTTGGAATGGTCGATATATGTAGAGCACGTAACCCCCACGCAACAGTCGCGTGTCGAAAATGGAGTTCTATATAGACAGTGATACCAGGGTATTTGACCGAGGTTAGTTTAGTCAAAATGGGCTGTGTTTTCGAGGATGACGGATACCCTGATCTTTTATATATACTCTTATGTACAGTCAGGTTGTCTGTGCCCACGTACCTCTGCATGGTCCTAATGTACATGTCCGTGTCCGTATCTCAAAGTTCTTCCCGGGACAATTCGAGCTACCCTGAAGACTATCACAAGTTCTGCTTCTCAGCTCCGTCTTTGTTCCATCACCACATGACTTGGAGCACCCACTCTGGGCTACCCACACGCCCCAAACAGACCATCCCCCTGACAACAAACATGTCAGGGTATTGTGATGGAATACGTATGGTACACGATTACATCTAGCATGCATGTCACAGGACCTGACGATCGCCAGGGATTCGAACCCGAGTTGCTGGATTGCGAATCCAATGCTCTCCCCTTCTGTTCAAGCCTCGGAGCATCTTTTTAAAAAATGTTTTAATATTTTTTTTGTATTGGGGTTTAAAGTAGCTTTCTAGAATCTTTCACTAATATCACGACTTGTCAGTTTAGGGCAGG
>JAUTBV010130200.1:0-12236 GCA_032361325.1 Lepetodrilus fucensis | reverse complement strand
CATCTTCACCTCCTACTACACCTCCTCCTCCATCTTCACCTCCTACTACACCTCCTCCTCCATCTTCACCTCCTACTACACCTCCTCCTCCATCTTCACCTCCTACTCCATCTTCACCTCCTACTACAACTCCTCCTCCTACTACACCTCCTCCTCCATCCTCTCCACCTCTTCTCCTCATCCACCTAATCCTACACCTCCTTGTCTTCCTCCACCACCTCCTCCACCTTCTTATTTTCCTTCTTATTTTCCTTCTTCTTCTGTTAAGCACAGCATTCATGAAACTGCACTGGGTGAAACAACAACTACATGAGCCATCCATTACAAGTGCAAGTATTTTTATTTGTGACAAGTATTCTCCAAACACTATGCTATAAATATGCTGTACAGTAGATACATAACAATACAATTTAACAAAAAATATCACATATTTAATATAAACAATAACAAAATTGTACATGTACTTGAAAAACTTAATTTTACAATACACATGTATTTTAAAAAATAATAATAATCATCACAAACAAACATATGTTAATAATTGCTTTTCTGACAGTATTATGGTATCAAAATAAATTCCATTACAATTATTAAAACAGATAATTATGAACATTCTGATGATGATGTTTGATTGTGTGATGGAACATATACATACATACAACATTTGAAGACATTATAGTACAATTCAATACATAACAACGCTAATAAATAAACTTTTAATCACAGTGATGTCCTTGAGAGTTCCTAAGGTACAGGCTTGGCAACAGAAAACAAGCTCCAATTAACCCTCTCCATGCTGAAAGCAACTGGAGATGCCCTAAAGAGCAGGGTCAAGCCACAACCAGGGCAAATAAAACAACCACTGGAAAAATAAATCAGCAGATTTTCGAGGATCCACGGAAAATTGCCATGTCTGTCTTTGATCATCAGTATGACAGCACACAAAGGGAATTCCTACTACAGCACGTAGCAGGGAGCTAATACTTATACACGTCAGACTGGCCTTTGCAGCGATCCCTGTATCCTTACAGCAATATATCTTAGAATCATACATGTACATGTGTTACATATTAACTCTTGCCCAAATAATCTTCTAAATTTGTTCAAAGTCCCAACAAAAACCTAAATTTGTTCAAAGTCCCAACAAAAACCAACACACATATGACAGCTACTGGCACTAGTGAACATGATGGTGAACCATGTGCAATTATAATGGTAGATATTCCAGGCTGCAGGTCCATTCTCCAACAAAACATACGTGAAATCGACAAAATATCTACAGGCGGACTAGTGAAATACCCCAGGGCCCCATTGCTCAGAACTATTGTAGCTACAACTATTGTAAGGTCAATGCTTTCTATTGTGGCGGGAGCCCAGTTACAACTACTGTAGCGCTACAACTGTTCTGAGCAACGGGCCCCAGACTAACAAGCCCTTTACCAACTGGACAAGTAGTTTCATGTCTGACAGGACAAATGGACATGTGCCTCAAAAAAAGTTGATGTAGAGCACTGATGATGCATGAGAATATTGGGTCCACAATATCCACAATGGGAATAATTAATATGAATTATTCACCGTTACCATTTCAGATGGTGTTTACATATTAAATTATTTGCATCAGGATCTTTGGGTGTGACAATGTTACGTACATGAACCATATTTACACATTAGTGGACGGCATTCACTGAAATATCACAGCGTGAGTGTCTTGAGATGAGCTTGAGCACTGCTGACAGGATCAAGGAGACTGAACCTCCAGATAGTCCTGCTAAAATCCACAACTGGTGCCACATCCTATGGATCGGGTCCTGAGATTACTAAACCTTTTGAGTACGATATCATGCTCAAACTCAAGATTTTATATGGGGATTTATGAATAAACCTATGAAAAGTTTTGTAATCTCAGGGTTAGACTCCTATTACACAGAACTATCTTAGCACCATGGGAGTTGTAACTATTGTACAAGTTACGGTTCTCGTAGGCCTTTGGACTGTTCCGTGGAATGGGACTGGTATCCACAGCTTAGTCAGCTGATCAAGGATCCGATTCATGACTGATGTCACATCCTAAGCATCTGGGCCGGTATTCTCGAAACTTTGTAAATGAAGAACTTCTTAGTCGGAAGATATCTATTTAAAATTGTTATAAGGAGAAAACCAGTTAAGCAATTTCTTAGTACTTATGAACTTCGAGAATACGAGCCCTGAACCACAACAGACACAGAGATGATGAAATGTTTTGAGTACGATTTCATACTCAAGCTCAGATTTTATATGGAGATTAGTGAACACAACCTTGAATTGAGCATGGGTTTGTACTCTGAAATATTTTGTAATCTCGGGGTCTGATGCCACATCCTAAGCATCTGCTAAAACAGATGTCACATCATAGACATCTGATCCACAACTGATGCCACATCCTAAGCACATTCTCCCTAAGCTTCAGGCTCATGTGACTTCTAAATGCTTTCATCTGATTCTTGTCCTTGGCCAGCGAGTCTTTCGTACGCAGTACTCCCACTACCATCCTGCTTCTGGCTATCAACAGGCACCTCAGACTCACCAACAGTCCTCTGAGGATCGCCGACACATTCAGGCTCGTCCGACCTCTCGATTCTTTCATCCGAGTCGAGAACAGGTCCCTGAGGATGTTCATTCACAGAACTTGCTTCATAGCCGGTGTCTCGCACCTCGCCACCCGGCTTGACGGATTCGCAAGATTCCTGAGAGAGTGCACTGTCCGTGGAACACCTGGAGACACGGCCTCCGTCGTCCATGTTGGATTGTTCCGCTGCCGGAGGAGGACTTCCAGGTTCATGACGAGACCCGGATGTTGACGCGGATGATGTCTTTTGAGGAGCTTCTTTGTTTTCTCCAGGGCCAGGCTCCTTGTCCTCAGTAGAAGCTTGGCAATTGTCTTTGCTTTCAAAGTTACCGACATCTGCAACTGATTCTCCTGAAGTATTATTCTGGACAGTGGAGCATTCCACGGTTTCCGTCACCGGTGTCTTCAAGACAAACGGCTGGTCAGGAGACGAATCCTCCGCATCCGCATCGGATACGTATCCGCCGGACTGTGTCCTCTCCGTCACTCCCTCCCGAGAGCCGTGCAGAGTTGGAGTCACCCCACCCACGGGAGATGCTCGGCCGGCCTGAATGTCAATATTCACAAATGTATCCACGGATATTTCCCGTTTGCCGAGATTGGGGTGAGGCGTGACCGTGGAAATGGTCGTCACAATGCCGGCGTACTGCTCCGATTCTGGTCGCTCTGGCTCCTCACCGGCAGCCGGGGATTCCGCGGGCGGCATCTTCCTGTGTTTGGACGCGGGCGATGGAGGAGGTGGACCTGGTACTTCGGCCTCGATCCCCTCCTCCAGCATCAGTCTGGCAATCGGGCCCTTGGCCGACCCCTGTCTCTCCCTGCCCTTGGTCGATCCTTGTCTCTCCCTGCCCTTGGTCGACCCCTGTCTCTCCCTGCTCTGGGCCTTCCGCTTCTCGGCTGAGTTCATCTTGATCCGATCGGAAGCCGGTCGCAGTCCATCGCAGGCTGATCCGGGAGCCTCCACGAAGGCATTCTCATTGATGTCCGGCCACTCGTCGACGATCGGCCACTCGTCGGTGATCGGCCAATCGTCGTTGGAAAACAGTGATTCCGACTCAATCGCAGTTTCCGTGTCAGGCTGAGGTTTGTCAATGTCCTGTGGACTGGACTGTCCGGGGCCGTGTGTGGTGAGGGACGTCATCTCAGGGGGTCGCTCCTCCAAGGACCCGGGGGGTGGGGGAGGCACAGAGTTGTCAGTCATCAGCTCAGGGATGGACACCAAGCCTGAGGGAGGAATTCAGGGGAAACGGTCAATACAGAAAACATTGAGCCTTAGAACCTTATTATTATTATTCAGTATTATTCATTATCAATATTAATAAGGCCATAGTTATTTGATTCCCTGGTTTATGGATCTGCCAATAAATAATAATTTTTATTATATTTGGCCGACAGTGTACTAAATAGCCTTTAGATAACTTATTATTATTATTGTTATTATTCTGATTGGGCTGATTGGGAGGGTTCATTATTATTACTATAATTATTATTATAATACATGTATTATTATTGTTATTATTATCATTGTTGTTGTTGTTATTATCACCATCGTTATTGTTGTTGTTACTATTATTATTATTATTATTATTAAACTTTGCTCACCTTTAGCCTCCGAGGCTGATGGGGATTGAATGGGGGAGTTTGCAGGCACCACCATTTTCTGCGGGGGAGATCTGCACAAGTTGACGCCTTTAGTGGGAGTTTTGGTCTTCGGACGGTCCGGCATTGTCCGACTGGACTCCTCTCCTCTGTACGTGATGTTCCAGTCCCGCATATTCTGGCCAGCCAAGGATAAAGTTACAGGGTGCAGTGGAATTTTCTGTTGACTCTGTACAAAATGAAAAAACCCATTACAGTTAAAAAAGAAATACATGTACGTTAATTTGTATTTTTGATAAAAAACATAATCCACTTCAAAATCCATTTCAACGTATTGTGGCAGTGAAGTTATCATCCTTGGTTTGTCAGTACCAGCTGGTGTATGCAGATTTACTGCAACACTTGGCGCTATGGGTGTTGCGGGTTATTAAATTAATAATCTGTGTGTACATAAAATGTGGTATTATGAGTATGGGCCTATATTATGGTACTATGAGTATGGGCATATACTATGGATTTAAGCAGGAATGTGGAAACAAATGTGATGTCACAAGTCTCATTAAAATAAGATGAAAACTAATGCTCAAACAGATATGTACAATACTCGCTCATTACGGTCTCAGGAAACTGCCATACGAGTGGCATCAATTTGAACTCTTTGACCGCAACCAATCACAGCCTCGCCTAGATAAACGCTTGGGGTCGTTTACAAACTTTCAGTACCGTTTAACATGTAAACCGGCCACTGATTGGCTAACACTGCCACGTGACCAGAACCCAGAATAAACGTTCAAAGTGTGTCAAGATGAGGTCACAGGGCAATCTGATATAAATGCCGATTCTGTCAGATCTGATTTTAATGAGATTGTGATGTCACACGAAGAAGACCTACCAGCGGAGTGCTCTCTCTGCAGTATTCTGCGTACACGTCACGGTCGCGGAGTCTTGTGGAGGCCGAGGCGAAGTTAGCTCTCATTGTGGTTCCGTGGTCCGAGCCCTCAAACTCAACACTACCCTCACTCACAGGTGACGAGGGAATGGGACCTGAAACAAAGCATTATTATATAGTCATAAAAAAAAGTTTAATTTAAAATTCTTTCTTAAATGCGTCAGAAATATCTTGTGTCGAAAATATCATTGTGAGAGTGAGATAACTAAATTTAAAGTGACTCATACACCAAATTCAAACTTAAAGAACTGACGATCCTACATTACATACAATGATTGATTTCCTTCCAAATGATCTGCTATCGATAAATAAGCTCCTTTTCCGGGCAGTCAGTTGTTTATTTACATAGATTGTTAGGTTAACAGGACAATGCAATGGTGACATCATCAAAGTTACGTTGTGTACAAGAAATCTGTGCAACCCGTGCTGAGATACTTGTGATGAGAAGTCATCGCCATTTTCAAAACAAACAATTGTTTACATCCGTCAAGTACAATGGCATATTTCAATGAGTTTGCTAGGCATTTCATGCATGAAAGCCACGGATTCTTACAAATATTGTTCTATGTATTACATATCTATGACCAATAATAAACATGGGCATAGGTAAAATAAAAGGATAAAAGAATTCTACATACATATGCTCAAGTCAATGTTCGGTTTCTTCGTGTATGTGAAAGGTCGGGTTTGTTTGATGCCACTCGGCAGTTCCGGCAGTCCCAGAGAAACAGACGCCATCCTGGTGGATTTACCAAGTTTCAATGGCACTGAAATAAAAAAACATCAAGTAATGTGTTTAAAGAACCATCGCTAGTCACAACCCAGACCAGAGGTTACAAAACTTTCTTCTGATATATATTTTTTTATTATTCATATTATTTTACACATTTATATAGTGCAAATATCCATAATAACTGCTCAAATGCGTGAAGGGGTATGCTTTTGAAATCTGATAGATTTTCGCCAAGTCTGAAATTCTTCCTAAGTGTATCATCTAAACCACCACCTAAACCCTATCAATGCTGAAGGCAACCAGATTCCCTAAACATCCGTGCCAATGCCTACTCCATCAGGGAGAGGGTTAATTAACCGAGTCTCGGACTCGTCCTCACCGATCATGGGCAGCGGTTTCCGGTACTTGGACAGTCCGTGCATGGAGAATCCATCCTGGAACAACTCCATGTCCTGTTCAAAGAACCTGACCGGAGACGCGCCCTCAGACCTCGCGCCTCCACTGTCCAGTTGGAACACTGGCTTGGTACTCATGAGGTCCGGGTTCCGGATGTTCCGCTCTTCAGGTCCGAAGAGCTGCACCTTCTTCTGATGCAGGGGGACAGTCCTGACTTTCGTCGTCAGACCTGCTGATTTCTGTGGAGATCCGTGCACTCGGATCAGCGACCTGATCTTATCTTTGGAGGTGAAGTCACTGAGAAAACAAAATTAAAAAATCAAGGTCGTAAAACACAGTAAATACTAATTTCCTATAAAATCAGAAGATAAATAAGAACTGGCAAATTAACGAATACATGTAAAATCAAAGAAATTATTTATTGATAATAATTATATCATTGTTTTGGCATCTGTAAAGGATGCAGTGTTATATGAGAAAGTTCATTCAGGAATGAAACATAAAATGGAAATGATAATTTTCATGAAAATATACAAGTTAATAACTCTTAAATCACCCCCCACCCCTACTTCCCAACCACCACCAAAACAAATAAAATAAAACAATAAAACCAAAACAATTATAATAATACAATGAATTAATAAACTAGAAAATATATAACCATAATAAAAGATAAAAACAAATCTAAATATTTAAATATTTCTGTCTACTGAGAAATGACATGCATGTGCAGATATTGGCAAGTTGGTGCAGTGTGGCCACAGACATTACAGTCTGGACATTAAAGTCTAGACATTACAGTCCAGACATTACAGTCTGGACATTACAGTCCAGACATTACAGTCCAGACATTACAGTCCAGACATTACAGTCCAGACATTACAATCTGGACATTACAGTCCATACATTACAGTTCAGACATTCCAGTCCGGACATTACAGTCCAGACATTACAGTCCAGGCATTACAGTCTGTACATTACAGTCTGTACATTACAATCTGGACATTACAATCTGGACATTACAATATGGACATTAGAGTTTGGACATTACAATCTGGACATTACAATATGGACATTACAGTCCATACATTACAGTTCAGACATTACAATCTGGACATTACAGTCCGGGCATTACAGTCTGGACATTACAGTCCAGACATTACAATCTGGGCATTACCATCTGGACATTAGTCCAGAAATTACAGTCTGTACATTACAGTATGGACATTACATTCTGGACATTACAATATGGACATTACAATCTGGACATTACATTCTGGACATTATAGTCCAGACATTACAGTCTGTACATTACAGTTCAGACATTACAGTCCGGACATTACAGTCCAGACATTAGTCTGGACA
This sequence comes from Lepetodrilus fucensis, assembly GCA_032361325.1. Taxonomy (NCBI): domain Eukaryota; kingdom Metazoa; phylum Mollusca; class Gastropoda; order Lepetellida; family Lepetodrilidae; genus Lepetodrilus; species Lepetodrilus fucensis. The sequence goes on along the minus strand of JAUTBV010130200.1, from coordinate 4,586 downwards.
TTACAGTCCAGACATTACAGTCCAGACATTACAATCTGGGCATTACAATCTGGACATTACAGTCCAGACATTACAGTCTGGACATTACAGTCCAGACATTACAATCTGGACATTACAGTCTGGACATTACAGTTCGGACATTACAGGCTGGACATTAGTCTGGACATCACAGTCTGGAAATTAGTCCGGACATTACCATCTGGACATTACAGTTCAGACATTACAGTCCAGACATTACAATCTGGACATTACAGTATGGACATTATACAGTCCGGACATCAATTAACCAATAGCAATACCTAGTAAACAGCCACAATAAGCGGGAATATCTCGCCCATAGGTGACGACAACATGTGAATGAAGAAACAATTACAACTGATGAACATTTACAACACTAAAAGCTTCCCAGAATCTATTTCACAATGTATCCATTGTGTAAGAAATATACGGTAATGCAGGTGCAATAAATACTATAAAAAAAAGACCTGAAAAAAAAAAAAAAAAAAGAAGATTCTGACATGATGCAAGAAGCACTTGGAGAATGGTGAGGTGGAAGTTGAACGTGAATACAATATAATGCAGTGATCAATGCATGTAACATATAATAATTCATATTACTTACTAATTATGAGATGTCTGTATGAGATAAAATAAAATATAAAGGTTGAACCAATGGTATTGACTGCTTATAAAAAAAATACGAAATGTGTGTAATAATCAAATCCCAGAAATGTATATTGGAATATTTGATGGAGGTTTAACCCTCTTGCTGCTAAAGACAACTAAAGATGTCCTAATGAGCAGTGATTTTGCCTAATCCAGCAGGTAGAGGGTACAAGTGTCTGAATGAATAGACCTTGGTGGAGGTTAAGAAACAGTTCCAAAACGAAGACATCGCTTCATTGGATGTTAAAAAATAAAAGTATTTGAATGTAGAGACCTTATTTAGGGATTTAAAAATTGCAAAGACATCATAATTATGCATGCTCGTTAGTTTAACCATCTCCCTGTTAAAGGAGATGCCTAAAGAGCTGTGTCTGTGCCTAATCAAGCAGGGAGAGGGTTAACGCTTAGGCACATACACATCTCTTTAGAACATATAGCCCCCCTGCTTCATCTCTGGTTGCCTCCAGCATGGAAAACTACAATTTGATTGGCTGAGGATGAACTTAATATGAATGCCAAGAGCATGGGACATAATTAAATCTTCATACCACAGAACAGAACATAATTTTATTTATCAATGTATGGAGGACCAAAATGGACATTATGAAATCTTCATACCAAAGAACAGAATAGAATTGTATTTATCAATGTATGGAGGACCAAAAGGGACATTGGAAGTTTAACTATAAAATGGGGTACCTTTCTTCCATTTTTTCCACTACATTCATCAGAGCTTCCCTTGGTAGACAGAGCAGATTTTGTAGACTGAAGGTATAAAAAAAATAACAACATGATTAAAGTGACAAGATCATCTTTGCATGCAATATTACATTTTCTTTTTATAATAACTAGGAAAGCAACATAATAAAATCTACAAAAATTATATGTCACTGTATTGCCAATGACAAAAGTGCTGTATTCTACAAATAACATAATTTCTTCATTCTAAATATAGATTGACCTACTTTCTTCTACACTGACAGCCATTTTATTGCGAACACAAAGTATTGAGACATTGGGAGGGAATTCACACATAAAACTCATGTCAGATTGGTGCTTACTGGGTGTAATGAATTATTAAATACAAATCATACACGTGTTTCTAGATTAGTTAAAAAATCTGAAAAATACTTTCATATTTGTCTGTGTCATATTCCATAGTTGAATTTTAGAATATTTGAGAGCATTGGTGACACTTACCTCTCTGAGTCGAAGAAAGGTCGTGCTGACCTCTGAGTGACACTTCGACTGTATGGATTGCCTCGGCCTGGTCCATGCAAGGCTGAATATCTCTTCTGAAAGCATTACAAATTAATTATAATAAAAAAACAAATCGTCGTTCAATTACCAACCCATCGTCGCACCACATGGGTACTTTTAGTCCATTTCACTTCATGTGGTACACGAAAAAAATTACCCCCGGGCTGCGAGGATGTTATGAACCAAGCTACGGGTGAATTAATTTAAGGAAGTCTGAACCAAGGGGAAATAACCTAAGCACAGACATGGAACTCACTAATCGTGAATCCTCGCGCTGTTGCTCCATGTTGTCTGGAAAGATCTGTGCCGTCATATCACATGTAGTTACATGAGGTTCCACTGGTCTGCAAATTGATAATATGTGTAATATGTGCATGGGAAGCAGTATTCAACAATCCACTTTAAACAAAAATTAATATAATATGCTCTGATTGGTCAATATACAAATTTGATCGATTCAACCCATTTTCCCACCAGGTGGCCGGAAAAAATAACTGGGTTATTGTTTCTCGAAGTTCTCATATCCACTACATCATATCCACTAGGGGTGTAACGATAAGTCGATAAGTCGACCTATTGCGATAGTTTGTGGCCCAATCTTAACAATCTTAACAATCGATAACTATTGGCGATAGTATGATTGACTATCGATAGTTCCGATAGTTTTTTTATTTAGTTATTTTATCTATGCTTATTTTCTGAAACTCCAACTTGTCCTGGACTCCTGCCCTGATTCCAACTAATGACGTCAATTGCAGCCTAGATGGGTATTAAAGTCTGAAAATAGTGTAAACCAGTGGGATATGTGTGAAATGTAGCTAGTTACCCAATAAAATATGTTTGACCATGAAATATGTAAACAAATCCTTAATATTGTATGCAGTTAACATGTATTTTGCATACTCAAGTACTATCGTGATACTATCGCGATATCTTTGTCAAATTGTGATAGTAATTCTAACATTTTAAAATGTCGCCAATAGTTATCGATTGTTAAGATTGCTATCTGGACACACACACACTATCGCAGTAGGTCGACTTATCGACTTATCGTTAATAGGGACCACACCGACTCCGTGGTGCAAACCTTCGAGCGCCAGCCACGGAGTGCGGAATGTCGGTATGTCAAACCCAGTTTGCCTACGGCCGCGTTATACCTAAAGATACAACAATGGTAGTTGATATCACTCAGCATACAGGGAAGTTTACATCAATGGGTGGTCCCTCAGAGTCACCTATACTGTGTCTGAGTAGGATATTCTTGTTAACTGCGACATTAATATTGCAGAGTGAGCTAGCACTCTTAAAACGACTGTTGGAAATCCAGCCTAGCACAAACAGACAATAACATATACCGCTCTCAAGCTCCATGCTGTGAGATAAATGCGTCCCAAGGAGGGACCAGTCTGACGAAATCAGCTAAGCTGTAAGGCGACTGTAAAATCATTTAAATACACACACACACACACGCACACACACACACACACACACACACACACACACACACACAGAGTATAGTGACCCGGTCGAAATCATACAAGTTCACAGAGGCATGTGGGTATATGCTAATTAGATTTGTGACGTAGAAACCAAAATACCAACACTGAAATGTATATAGTGGAAATGTTTAAAAAAAAACACTGCTAAAGCGCCAATGCACATGCTGCAGATGGTACATAACCAGAATCTACTGGGGTTTGTCCGTTTTCATAAAAGCTTAAAGCAAATTCGGCTCAAATACCTGTATGATTTATAAATTGGAAAAAAACAGAGGCTCTATTTAAAATAATCCTACTATATACGGTACGTATATTGATCATCATATATTGACCATTATATATATGTAAATGATGAGTGATAATTGAGGAACATATTTGAAACAAATAACTCTACCTGCAACAAGGAAGACAGCTAGTATGGCCAACAGCCGAATCATTCTTCTTAAATGTAGCGACTGTCTACAACTCGGATTAACAAGGCAATGATTACATCTACATAGCATTGCCTTTATATACGAAAACGAAACACACAAATTAAATGCCCGCTTCCGTTGGATAATGATATATAATAATTTCATTGCAAAAATAATACGCATAAAAAGGTCAAATATTAAAGTGGCTTGTTAGTTACATTTAGGGTCTAAAAGAACACACCAGTTATTAATTGAATACTGACCTCGGATAAACGTCTTCAACTGAAAGCTCTGATTCTTGCAAATATAGCTCTAATTTACATATGAGCATTATATATAACAACGGGCGTAGGTAAAATAACACTATATTTGCCACGCCCACCACCTATAGTGTACAATCCTTATAACATGTAGGCTGTATAGCACATGCTCGCCAGTGAGGCCCTGTCAGGGCTAATAGTCCTGCAGCAGAATAGAATATGCCAACATAATTTAATTCGTAATGAATGATTTATGTCTCTCATAGCTAATTTTGGCGGCCATTGTTAACATGTATGTTTTATGATGTATTTATATTTGTATGTAGCAATGGGGGAGACATATTTAATAAACAATTGCTCTCTAGTTTAGTCTATTTTTAGCTCAATTTGCATGACCTATGACCTCCATTACCCCAATATTAGTTCTGCCCCGTTATAGTCCATGAGCCAAAAACAGAAACCCTCCCCCCCCCGAGGGATTTTGGCAG
>JAUTBV010130190.1:0-12238 GCA_032361325.1 Lepetodrilus fucensis | reverse complement strand
ACACCACCTCTTGAATGTGGACAGATTGGACGCGTCCTGGACACACCTGTCCCGTATTCCATTCATGTCCTGGACGTCCTGGCTGTCCAAGACTGTCAATGGAACACCACCCTTGTAATAAATCGTCCAGACATTCAGGAACGAATTCCTGCAAATGAATCTGTCCGTAGAACTAAAGATGCGTGAAGACCTAACACGGGAATCGGAGCGGGTCCCGCTGCGTTTTCCCCGCACAGATCACTTCTTATGAAAATGCACGAACTGTCCACACATAAAGGTGAAACGCAGCATGGATGAGGTGTGTACAGTTCGTGCATTTTCATAAGAAGGTATGTGTGCGGGGAAAACGCAGCATGAACCTCCCCGGTTCCCGCGTTAGGTCTGTACGCACTTTAACAGTGATTTCATAGGCGGGTTGCTCGCAATGTGCATACTCATAGGTTTCACTGCAAATAGATCAGGAACAGTAAAACCAACACGGCAACGGTTATTTTAGTAAAATGTCATCCGAAAAACCTACATTAGGATGAGACGGAACGTTTCAGAGTTGACAGTATACAATTATTGATGGCGGAGTCCAGATTTAGGTGAAACATTACCTATAGTTTTAGCAATAATTGTATAGTATGCCACAATCTCAGACAAATGACATGATATTATTCTACAATGGATTGATTGTAGTCTGAGTGACCTTGATTCTATACAGAAGAATCCAGTCAATAGTTACTGCTTATTACCGTGATTATACTATTAATTCTAACGGGTAATAATAAGTAAATTATTAGAATAAAATATTATGGAATACCAATAGAACAATTTCTAGAATATAATATAATACAAATAGAACAATTATAATAATAAAATATCATAGAATATCAATAGAATACATATTATGATTAACTATAATGGGAATGCCAATATAACAATTATTATAATAAAATATCATAGAATATCAATAGAATACATATTATGATTAAAACTAGAATAGAATGTCAATAGAAAAACTTGGGTATTGGATTATTTGAGACAGTGTATGTCCGTCTGACAGTTGTTCTCCTTAACCTATTCCTCGATATACAAGTACATGCACTTCCTAGCTAAATAAAGTTATAATTAAAATATTGAATGGAGATTCCATGACCATTCTGGTAGATATGTTATTCAGTCGACAGTTCTAATGTTGTGGGAGGATGTTCTGCATTCATCATCAACTTGTGGGAATGCTGAGCGAGACGGTTTTATAATGCCCCTCTGGCTCTTTGGTTGCATTCAACATGGTTCTTATCTCCAGAATCTCCACTAAGAAGTGATGTCTGTGACAAACCCTCTGTATGCGCAGTGTAAGCAATTATCTACAACTCGCTATTTTATGTCTAAGAACCCGGCTACCAATTGCGAGTCTGCCTCGAGGGTAAGGTCTATTGATGCTGTTTCACATATGAAGTGGATAGGAGTATGGATGCACTGAGCTGGCGCAACACAGTTGATATTGCAGGAACTGATAACTAAATTTATTTATATGTATTGTGGTATGAGAATTACAAATCCTGAAGCCCTAATATAGTAATAATAAATTAATAATGAGTAAGAATTGCTTGATATCTTTCCGAAGACATACTGTTAGAAACCTAAACGTATCTTCGGAAATCTGTACAGTATACGTGCAATAAGAGAAGTATAAAATGCCAAGACAAAAATAACGTAACTCGTTACCAAAGCCTGGTATAGTACCATTATGCTTTTGTATTACTAATACTTGTACTTGATATGTAGGGAAATACACCATTGCAGGGATCACTGTCATGAATTTCAAGATGAGACATTACATTTTCAGTTGATAAGTACAGTAACTCACATGCAATATTTTTTACGACGTCTTCAATCGTAGTCTCCAATGAATTAACACGAGACTTAAACAATAAAATCAAATGACATTTCATTTGATTAATGGAATCTAATGTACAACTATACTACAGTTACGTTCGTATGCGGATTAACCCATCACATCCAATGCTTTAGTCTATATATATATATATATTTAAAAAGTGTATTACTCATGACGTCATAACTGTTTTCGTTGTTGGCAGTGTTGTCGTAAAATACTTTGCCATCTGGCTGAACATAACTGAGAAGACGTTCGACACATTTGTCACGTTGTACAATCCACTGCACTCTCATCTTCTTTTATAGGATGTCTTATAATATTATCTGTCATAATAATGCCATTTGTGCTCGCCTGATACTATAGTTTGCACGCATTGACCCATATCAGTGACACATAATCAATTCACACCTTAATACATCTGTTCCGTTATCACGTGTTCTCGAGAATCTACGACTCCTATACGCAGTTTGCTGTTTCTTTTCATCGAATTAGCTCGTATTCCCATTGGACGACTAGGTTTTCATCTACGTGCACTTTTTCTATTTCTTTCCATGAAACCATATTCCATTTCTGTTAAACTAATTTACAGGAGAATGGATATTTTATTATAGTGTATGAGTTAACTGACAGGGTACCATTGATTTCTTATATTATTTAATTATTGTAAAGCCTTCTGCACTTTGATGGAATACATAGCATTGACATTTAGACATCATTATTTGAACAAAAAGTCAAACAAATCTCATCACATATGATCGATGAGACAAAATTAATTTTATCAAATGATGTTTCAGTTTTCCCGCGACTATTGTTACGAGTGAAGGTCTCAAAGGACGACACTTAACGTCAACCATTGAAATCAATTTTGAAATCTTAGAATTGGGTAAGCTTAGACCTTGATTAACTATTAAATGACAAACATTACGGTGAGTTTGAATGATCAATTAGTCCCAGCATTTCCCCATCTGCAATATTGATAGTCGAACGCGACATCATCATAGCAGAGACAAAAACATGTTTTAAGTTTCACGACAAATATTGTTAATTTTTTTTTTAAATGTTGACATTTAAATCCTATTTCAGGATTGTTTTGGTAGTATTAAACTAGGGAGTGTGGTATAAATGCTCTAACAAATGAGTTTTGCTGGAGTTGAACTTAACTTATTATCTGCCTAGATAACAGACTATCATTACATCAATTGTATCACCCTACACGTGCGTAGACTCATCCTATCATGACTTTGTGTATCTCGGTTAATTGGATGGTCATTAATAATACTTTCTGTCAAGTGATTGACTGGCCAAAGTGGTCAAACGAGTCAAAAATACCTCTGACGACGATACTATGTTCTTAGAGCACAAGTACTACCGATTTAGATTGTGTACACGGGTTTGAATGGGTCAAATTGTAAATTAAAATTTAATAAAATAGAGCAAATTAATTTCATATTGTATATTGTACATGCAGATAAAACGTGTTCGGTAATGCTTTCTCCTCATTGACATTGATTGTGTCAGCATCATATTTGATGCCGAGTATATCATAACGTCAAACTAGCAATATGCTATTTAATTAATAGATCTTGAGAATTTTGGCTTTGATTGACCACAATGTGGGATATGATTGTGATCTGTATCTTTTGTAATTTTGACCATTTCATGTTCAGTTGAATAAATTGGCTACATAACTATACTATCTACGTAGTATAGTTACATCAATCTTTGCATAGGTTGATGCACGTTTGTTATATATGTCGGATTAAGATCAACATCATCAATCCACTTAATTTAGTTTTGTATATCAATATACATCTAGTCATTGTATCTTTGGAAACATAACCAGCACGAATATGAAGCGTATTTGATATTCCTTCTTTAAAGTTACAGGTTAACATTACTTATGGTGAATGTCAATTTGGCATGCTAACATACGTATCGGCCAACGCAGTCGATATTCCAAAGCATGTAACAAATATAAACACGAAAAAGTAATGTTATCGATATATTTAGCATCTTAAGAGATCATAACGTTCAATCGAACTAAAGAGGTTCTTTGGTAGCGCATAAAACGATAATTATAATGTTGAACGTTTGCGATAACGATCGACCATTTCTTGCATGGATACCTTTCAGGATATGGTACCTATCAACCCCAAAATATAAACAGGTTAATGTAAAATAAAAATCCATTGACAGTATATTATTCGCCTAATTCGACAAACATGGTGCATTCCATTCGCCACGAGAGACCGATCCTATCAACTTTAGACAACGTTAACCACCTAAATTACTATTACGATGACCCAGTGTTCGGGTCACCTGGGAATTGTCTTCTTTCATGTTATCTGAACTCCTAGCAGAACCAATGATGTCTCAGGTATATGATCCTCCTATTACTTGAGAGAAAGCGACCAAACTGTTATGGATTAATTGACCTTTTTTTCCGCGGAGAAATTCACCTCTTTGCGGAGTAATTGACCTCTTTGAGACTTTGTAGACGCAAATCAATCTGTACTATACCGGAAAGTAATAACCTTATATCTAAATGGCAATCTATTGTGAATATACGTCGAACTTACTAGTATATTCATAGCAACCTTGTTGTTTGTTAGCTACAAGATCACAGGGTTCATTATTTAGGAATAAATTCATGAATGATGAAAAACTTCTTGAAGTACATGCAGTAAAGACAACGGAGTTGTGGTATTTATGAATTATTCTTCACGTTATTAGGTATGAGCTTTCTAAAACACGGTACATATATTGCTAGGTGTGTGTAAGAATAGCACTAGTACCATCCTCTGCCCAGATGGCGATCCGCATGAATTGTCTTCGCTCCACAATGATAACACATAATAATACGAACTACCCGTAGACAGCAGGTAGAGGGTACATTAGTACACCAATGTCATTGTTCTAGTAGTAGGAACAAGACCAGTTATACGTTAGTACACCAATGTCATTGTTCTAGTAGTAGGAACAAGACCAGTTATACGTTAGTACACCAATGCCATTGTTCTAGTAGTAGGAACAATAACAGTCATACGTTAGTACACCAATGCCATTGTTCTAGTAGTAGAAACAAGACCAGTCATACATTAGTACACCAATGCCATTGTTCTAGTAGTAGGAACAAGACCAGTCATACATTAGTACACCAATGCCATTGTTCTAGTAGTAGGAACAAGACCAGTTATACGTTAGTACACCAATGCCATTGTTCTAGTAGTAGGAACAAGAACAGTCATACGTTAGTACACCAATGCCATTGTTCTAGTAGTAGGAACAAGACCAGTCATACGTTAGTACACCAATGCCATTGTTCTAGTAGTAGGAACAAGAACAGTCATACGTTAGTACACCAATGTCATTGTTCTAGTAGCAGGAACAAGACCAGTCATACGTTAGTACACCAATGTCATTGTTCTAGTAGTAGGAACAAGACCAGTTATAGATTAGTACACCAATGCCATTGTTCTAGTAGTAGGAACAAGATAAGTAATTCTGACAGTGTTCTAGAAAGACTTACTCTATAATTATATTGTTACACTGAGCAGTCCTAGACATAATTAACATATAGCATATTGCACAGGACCTATGCTATTTGTCCACGATGAAGTTCCTGTTCACAAAGCTTTGTTTACACTGTAAATAACATCAGAACTCCGACCGTAATGTAACTAAGTGCTTCAGTGGGTAAATATTGTATGTTGTCATTTCATCAAATTAATATGTAGCTGTATAGATCATATTAAGTGTCTGAGTGGACAAAGCAATGCAGGGAACAAATGCAACTTCCAGCAGTGGAGATCTATTTGCACAGATGTCACATCGGTTGGCATCAATTATTGACACGTTGATCTGTAGATAGTGTACGTTTACACACTGTTATTTGTCCAACAGATGGCTTGATTATCCATTTAGTTAGACGATGAATACATATCACAGTACATTTTTCAAATGGCTACGTTTTGGTCATGAAGTTTCACCGCGTTCATGCTAGAAGAAGCTATATTAATACAAACCTATGTAATCTTGACTGACATTCTGTAAAAGTTACGGAACTATGTTTCTTTAAAATTAAATTAACATGTTTAGAATAATGTTTATAATAATACAAACCTATGTGCTCTCTACTAGCATTCTCTAAGAGCCTAGGTTTATGGAAAGTAGGTTAATATGCACAATTGGCTTGAATTAAATGAACACTTTTAGGATGTTTTTTTTTTCAACAGGCAGATATCCACCCACTCTCATGATTCCACCATGTAAATACCAGTTTGGTTAAATCACTTAAGAGTCATCAGATAACGGATTGTACGAAATTCCGATACTTAAATCAATGACACTTAATAGTAACCGCATATAGAAACCCACCATTATTTGCTACAATTACAAAAATGTCCTTTCTTGGCCGTCCGGCGTAATTTTTGCCGACATTATTTTCATCCGGTAATTAACGAACAGCAAACGTATTCTCCCGACCGGAAGTTCCCAGTTCGAACCCTTTCAGGACAAGTAGCATCATGTCCTCCGACACACGTTCGGCCGCAGCTCTTCCAGGAGTGTCCGGACTTCCAGCAGCTCCGCCAAGACCAGACCTTTTCAGCGGAACATGAACATTACTGTTCTCCCCGACCGCCGGTCATTAGTCCAGCGGAGATAAATTCAATAGCGCTGGATCAAATCCACGGCAGATGGGCAGCTCTCAACGTATATCCATATGTGACTCACCTTGAATCTCTCTGATCAACTACGTTCCGGGTTCGAATCTATTTAACTAACGCAATGTGGTGCCGCTATTATCCGCTGGTCATGCCTGATTCACATGCCGATGGATATCAAGTTGCATCTATTCGTTAATCAATCACGGGTGACTCATGCGCACTGTTTTATACGCGGGGATCAAACAACGTCAACAGCCACGTAACCTTACTCGTGGGCCTCGTAAACGTGTGCCTATAGTTTGAACAGGGTTTTTTATCTTCACTTTACGTGCTGTTAAAGTGCCTCAATGTAATCTTTCTTGCATACCTTGTTTAATGATACCAAAGAGAGCAATACACAAACATTTATTTACTTTTATCAAATTAATATAATATCGCTTACAATATAACTATTACCAAAATAAAACACACACACACAAAAACACCAAAGCAACAACTATACTGATCGATTATGTTTTTTTCGGAATAAATGTTGTTATTTAAACAACATTTATTCCGAAAAAGTACATGCACATGAACAATGACAAACTAGTTCTTTGTCGGATTAACATACAGGCAAATTTGATCTACATAAATGTTATTATGTTATGAGTATTATTGCAAGTCTCAAATACCTTCTAAAATACAAGTGACACATGCTATGACTAATACGGTATATTGATTCAGTAGGTGATCATTTGTTCAAAGACTCTGCATTCGTTTGATGCCTAATGAGTTCTTGAAGTAATCCGAAAATTAGCCCAAATAACCTCAGGCACTCAGACTCAAATTTGAACAAATTCTCTCCTATACATAGCAAGCCTCGACTAAACGCGAGTTGAAGAAACTTCTCGTAAAATATGGCGTCAGACAGAAACGTCTGTGTCGTAAAATTAATACTAATAGTGTGTAGTTTGTACTCGTTCGTAACTTCCAAGGCAATTAATCGGAGAAATGAGACATATTCGAGCTAATGGCCGAACTATTGGACACGGGAGTTTATATTAAAACTATGCTCAACAAAATTAAACAAGGGCCAGTAGCCTGTTGAAACAGATCAATTTAGGTCTATATTATTTTAACAATGAAGAATTTCGAATTTCATTATCAACAGGCTCCAGGCGCTCTTCAAGAAACTATAAAACACAATGGTAGAAGAGTGGCACCAGATTCTTCAAACCGAGTTCTAGAATTTGGGAAATTTCCCCACAAGATATCTGTAGAGATATTTGTAGAGTATGATAGTGTCTGTTATAAGTAAGTATAAATATGATAGTGTATGTTGTAAGTAAGTATAAGTATGACAGTGTATGTTGTAAGTAGGTATATGTATGACAGTGTATGTTGTAAGTAGGGATAAGTATGACAGTGTATGTTGTAAGTAGGTATAAGTATGACAGTGTATGTTGTAAGTAGGTGTAAGTATGACAGTGTCTGTTGTAAGTAGGTATAAGTATGACAGTGTCTGTTGTAAGTAAGTATAAGTATGCTAGTGTATGTTGTAAGTAGGTATATGTATGACAGTGTATGTTGTAAGTAGGTATATGTATGACAGTGTATGTTGTAAGTAGGTATATGTATGACAGTGTATGTTGTAAATAGGTATATGTATGACAGTGTATGTTGTAAGTAGGTATATGTATGATGGTGTCTGTTGTAAGTAGGTATAAGTATGCTAGTGTCTGTTGTAAGTAGGTATAAGTATGCTAGTGTCTGTTTTAAGTAGGTATAAGTATGCTAGTGTCTGTTGTAAGTAGGTATATGTATGACAGTGTATGTTTTAAGTAGGTATATGTATGACAGTGTATGTTGTAAGTAGGTATATGTATGATGGTGTCTGTTGTAAGTAGGTATAGGTATGCTAGTGTATGTTGTAAGTAGGTATAAGTATGATAGTGTATGTTGTAAGTAGGTATACGTATGATAGTGTCTGTTGTAAGTAGGTATAAGTATGCTAGTGTATGTTGTAAGTAAGTATAAGTATGATAGTGTCTTTTGTAAGTAGGTATAAGTATGATAGTATCTGTTGTAAGTATAAGTATGATAGTGTATGTTGTAAGTAAGTATAAGTATGACAGTGTATGTTGTAAGTAGGTATAAGTATGCTAGTGTATGTAGTAAGTAAGTATAAGTATGCTAGTGTCTGTTGTAAGTAGGTATAAGTATGATAGTATTTGTTGTAAGTAAGTATAAGTATGATAGTGTCTGTTGTAAGTAGGTATAAGTATGATAGTGTCTGTTGTAAGTAGGTATAAGTATGATAGTGTCTGTTGTAAGTAGGTATAAGTATGATATTGTATGTTGTATGTAGGTATAAGAACGTGGATGAAGGAGACGTATTGGACTCAATGGCAGTAGACTGGCTATGACATGGACAGTACGCAAATATTGACTCAATTCACCAGCATATTCTAAGGAGGTTCCAATGAACGCTACATTGGTTACGTTGAGTATGGTTGAACCAACCTGGCACTGACCGCTATGGACTTGAACAAGCTTGTTAAAAAGTCATTACCTAGAGAAAAAACGCTTCAAAGGATATTGACATTAAGCACGTGAAATTCACGAGACAGTGAATCAATTGTTAAAGCAATCTACCAGAGTTTTCTTTTCTCAATAGAGACACTGGTTGTCTAATTATAATGTACGTACATTCACTAGTCAACATATATTTAAGCTAATTTCTTTCTGTGTCAAGTTGTGCGAAGACGCGGGAGTTTGTCCTTTATCCATGTGTCTAAAAAACGTTCTTCAGTTAGATCTAGCAACTAGGTAATCTGGACATCCTTGGATGCATGGATACTTCGGGGGGGCCTATTACTTAAACGTTCTCACGAACTTACGACAATCTTAACGATTCTTATACTATGGCTAAGTACTGTTCTTAGGATAAGAAGTTCGTAAGAACGTTTCGAGAATAGGCCCCGGGTTATTACAATTCCAGCTGAATATAGTTCGGATTGGTTGGAATTATTACAATTCCTGGCAATATTTCGTGTTAGAATTCAGGGCAATATTTTCATCATGACAGTTTTTCTTAGAATATGCATTGCAATTTAAGTTGATTATTACAAGTGAGACAGAACACTATCTCAGTACTAAAGGGCTCCTGAATTACAAGTCAAACTGTGACATAACAAAGAACAGACTCCAAGCCAACCGGGCCGTTACATTCAGTCGATACAGAGTTCATTATAAACCCTTGATGGTTTATACAAAATACACGTACTGCATAATATACGTCACAGAAGTAGCCATTAAACTCGTAGATGCGTTGCACATTGCCTTAGATTCAATACAACTTCTCCGCTGGAAATTGAGAGATAATGATTAACTTGAAAATGTTCCTTTGCTAACTTGCAGTAATCGAAGCTTGGAGTCGTACCACATGTGTTTTTCTCTATATTTTTCTTAGTACTCAAATGGTATTTACCTGCGAACAAATACCTAAAGAGAGTAACCTAATATACATATTTCCAGTAATGCTCTGATGGCAGTTTAAAGACTAAACTATAGAGTTGCAGGCTGCAAAACAGCCGTGCGGCAAAACAGTCGTGCGGTAAAACAGCCGTGCGGTAAATTGGCGCAGAAGCCAGTGCTTGTACTAATCAGTGTTTATTTCAAACATCTACTTTAAAAATGCGTTTTCCACAGTTACGTGGCGGAGTTTTGGTTTAAACGGCATGCTATATTCATTATTCTATTTCAAACACAACTAGTTCAGCAAGGTTGACGTTTATGCTATGTTTGTGTAGATATTAACCTTGTACCAATATATGACCTCTAGAAATAGCATAATGATGTCATGAGAACGGCATTTTTACTGTCTGAACAATATACAAAAACATCACATAATATGCACATGCTTGTTTTCAATCAATCAACCGATACATGTTGTTACTTAAAAAAGAAAACCCATTTGAATATGTTAAAATCAATTTGAACCACTCAGCAAATAAAGTGGAATTACCATTTATAACCAATCGCTGGCTAGGATATAACGCATATGCTTAAGTTTGCTAATATGTAAAAATGTCTTGCCTTAGCGCTTTATAACCAGTACTCCCGAACGGGACTCGAACTCAAATGTTCAAGTTTGTTTTTCGACGTATAACTACTGGCCTACCACCCGCCAAGATACATACAGATTAATACATTGAAATAACGACTGTATAAATAATCATGTTGTGGTGTAATGTTGCTCTCGAACTCGATTCAACCCATTCCATCTGCTCAGAAATTGGGCTCGTACATCTCCCAAACTATGTCGCGTTGAAACAGGCACGTTTTCTCCGTCAACAAACTAAATCTAAAGTAGACCATTAATTCCTTGCCAAAATAAAAATGGTGAGTGCAGGTTTAAAGAAAACATACCAGAAATATTCATCTAAGACGTCTTGTTCGCTAGGTCGATTGAATATGCATTCCAACGCTAACCACTCATTACGTGGCAATTTGAACACGACGACATATCACAGAATTGAATAGCTATAGTACTCTCAAAATGGCCACGATACTTCACAAAACGTAATCCATTTCGTATCAATGACTATAAAAGCGAGAAATCTAATTAGACGTAATAGGAAAGATGTGTTTCATGTCGGTTGATTTGGTTAATATAACAATTACTCTTAAAAAGCGTGAAAACGTGAGACAAACTATCGGCCTTCCATGTCAATACAGTTATTCATCACACTGATATCGTTCTAATTTGGGAGGTTATATAATGATTACCGCCAGTGTTGTACTTCGCAAGAAAAAATGGAACTGCACTTGGAAAAAATTGTATGCAAGCATACCAGTCGTCGATTACATCAGCATTAGCATTCAGTAGAATCTGAAACGTTTCTTAAAAAAAACAACTCCAGAGACGCAAGAACTCAACTGTAATCCTAAGTATACGTCTGGATACGCTTCTCATGGAAACAACTAATATAATATGGCGTTTGTAATACCTTATAGTGGCTCAATAGAGTATGCCGTTCTTGTTAAGAAGCCTATTTGGTTTTACGAGTCTTTAGGGAATTGAATCACACTTTCTCGTCTTCATTCCACAAACTATCTAGCATTAAATATATAGAATACTATCCAGCATAACCCTTCTATCTATATAGGTCTACTATCGCCCACAACTTAGAGATTAATAACATGAGAAATGTCTGAGGGATGGTATAAATTGTGTGTATCTGTTCATGCCGTTTGACTAGTGAACAGGAAATCTGTAACAGAGACTTCATTTTAAAACCTGATTATGTAATACATGGATGTTACAAATTCCTCGTTTGGTGGTTATATGAGCATTAGAATGACCACAAATGAAATGACATGCAGGTTGTACATATTGGTACACATTTTCAACATTTATTACGATGTCAGTTTGAATTTAAATCGGGCCCCGAGGTTACGAACCTTTTTTAATACGATTTCATGCTCAAGATTCAATTTTATATGGAGAGTATTGTGTGACCAAAAAGTTGAGCATGAATGTGTACTTAAAAAAGTTTCGTAATCTCGGGTCCAGGTTGTCCTAGTATCTTCTTGCCATATTTCTGGAAGAATTATGGCATACTACCTTCTCATCATCTGTACAATATATACTGCTGGTTTTACTAGCATTACAAATAATATTTCCAGGTTCTCTCCTCCC
>JAUTBV010130179.1:0-12238 GCA_032361325.1 Lepetodrilus fucensis | reverse complement strand
TATCATATTAATTCCTACATATATCTGTCCCTCAATCAAACCGGATTAAGGGACAGTGTGAATGTGTTTTCTCAAATTAGTTTATACAAATCGAATTCCGGAATTCGAATTGGGGAATTCGATTTGAAAGTGGTTTCAGTGTGAACACAGCTTACGTAACATCGGTATCTCATACTTGGTTAACCCTATACAGGTTCTCCACCGGCCATTATGCCTCTACGTAACATCGGTATCTCATACTTGGTTAACCCTATACAGGTTCTCCACCGGCCATTATGCCTCTACGTAACATCCGTCAAATTACTTGACGGATGTGAAGTGTAGTAATTACCGGTGTTTCGAGAATGTAGGTTCTCCTGCATAGGCCTACTTCTCATTGTTCATGTTCTATGATGGTCAGCTGGGGCGAGTGGTAGAACGTTGGACTTCGGAGCCAAGGTTCCAGGTTCAAATCCCCGCGCCGGCCGGGGGCCCGGCATCAACGTTCGCGAAAGTTACCCTTCTGAAGCGATATTGATTGGATACACAGTCTGATAGAGTGGCAATGCAGTTATCATCCTTGGTCGT
The DNA here is from genome assembly GCA_032361325.1 of Lepetodrilus fucensis. Classification (NCBI taxonomy): domain Eukaryota; kingdom Metazoa; phylum Mollusca; class Gastropoda; order Lepetellida; family Lepetodrilidae; genus Lepetodrilus; species Lepetodrilus fucensis. Next base: position 11,671 of record JAUTBV010130179.1, on the reverse strand, counting down.
GTCAGTACCAGTACTCACAAGTTTACTGCAACATTCAGTGCTACGGATGTTGCGAATTTCCTCCTGCCCTAAACTGACAAGTCGTTATATCAATTAGTGAAACAATCTATAGAAAGCTGCTCTAATACCCAAATTTATATAAAAATATTGTCACTAGGTCTTACGGCTTGTTCCACCCCGGATTCCCATTTATATACTAGTATCCAAGAGGACGGGTCCACTGTCGGTGGGAATATATTAAACAAATCTTATTTAATTATCAAATACATTAAGTGCACACATCAATATATTCTCGTACAGCAATATTGACCAAGCTCTTAAAATATATTTTTATGTCCATTTGTAATACTTGGTATTAACTAAACTTGGTTCTGAAAACGGATGTTACACGCAATTAGGAAGTTATATATTTGATAGGCGCATGTGTGACCAAGATTGTCGATGGTAAACCTAAATTATAAATTGATCGGTAATGTAGGCCCACTTTTATTATAAATCTACATAACGTGAATATCCAAAATAACTGCTCAAATGAGCTTTTGGGGAAATTGGTCAACAAGGATAACACCAAAGTTAGTTTTTAATATTTTTATTGAAAGTGACGTTATTTCAGATTATGGTCCTTGAATGACTTTGTATGGACTTCACATTGGATCATGTTGGCGATAATCATATATGCTCAAAAACTTTCCAGCAACAGCAAGTACTCTTGCATTTATTGGATTATGTTGGATCACGCCCAAGCACCGACTAGTAGCGTGGCTACTGCTTGCCTATTTAACCTCCGCACTGTTGCGGGCATATGCCCAATATTCATCAGTTTAATGATCGATGAACGTGCATTTGGACGAGATTGAATAACAATCTTGTAGGCATGTGCAACTAATACTGACCCAACTTTCTTCATGGTTAAAATAGAGTTGCTCCTTTCGGCGTATTACTTTTCGGGAATGGAGATACATCACTTTATCCCGTGACATCATTTGGCTGAGAGATAACGTGAACAAGTACGTAATGTTATGCAATTTATTGAACGAGACAACACTCAAGTGATCAAGATACGAATGTAGTCAGTTTGGCTCTACCATTAGACCATATACCTTACCACCATGATTACTCTCCACGTCACATCCTGGACATTTTTAGAAACGTTCAGCTCCTATTTCATCATATTTCGTCGAGGTCAGATGCAGGCAGCTTCCAGTTCCTACTGTTAAATGCATTGTATTATAATAACCATGTTCTACGATGGCAGGTCAGTCATTCTTCATCGCCAATTTGGTGCAGGGACATCCAACTAAAATATCACCAGTATAGCAGTCTACCTGTGTAAAGATTATTTACAAATAGCATGATTTAACAGAAAAGCAAGGCAATATTGCAACTACTGTATACAAATGTATCCTGTCTAAATAAAACGTAAATCAGACGCTCGTCAAGAGATAAAACTAACATGCAAAGTACATAGTAACATTCTCGCAACTGCACACATGCGCTTTGGTAGCAATGTGGCTTCCATCCTTTATTGGTCATCGTAAACGCTGGTTAGAACAACAGCAATGGTCAAGTACTGGGACATCAAGCATACCTTCCTACTTTTCACCCATCAGGGTGAAATCACTTACCATATTAGAAGCTGTTTTTCAGGCAATCGGCATCAGAACTCAACCGGAACACGTACCATTGCAATCTTATATTTTCGAAAGCACTATATTCCAAACGCGACATGTTCCTGCTTGTGTAGTAGTACACGTAATATTTGTTACGGATCATGCTATTCAGGTTTAGCCGTGTTGAAGTGAAAGTTAGAAAAGTGGGGAAATGAATGTAAATTATGCAGGAGCTACAATTCGTCATACTAGTCGAAACCTGTTCCACAGGTTTTATACGAAGAGTATAAACTAATTGTTCGGTGGGAAATAAAATACTGAGGAGCAACTAACTTGCCACAAGTGCATACTACAGAGTACTAGTATTCGTCCGACCTCCGGCATTTTAAGGTTAACAACTAACCATATTTACTCTGCATGAACAGCTGATGAAGATACCAGCCATCTAACTCAACGTTTTTAGGACTAGGTGGAATATAAATCAAAGTGCCTTTGCTACAAGACTGATACTGATTTCCTATTGTTATAATAACCACGTTATGCCAAGTGAACCCTACAAAACTAACAGGACCTCAATGTTCATGGAATGCAAGCAAAGAACATTTAATTTGTAATCATGGCAACATTAATAATATACCTTTCTACTAGGACAGAAATAAGATATCACTTTGCATTACCAGAACATTCTAAAGAAAATTAGTAAAATAAAAGTACATTCGAGCCAAATTCATAATCATGCAAAACAGGAAACATTGATGTCAAGCATGAATTGCATGCAACAATGCTTCCCAAAAGAACCAATTGCTTGGTCCAGCAGATGTCAACTGAATTAGCTCTACCATATATTCTTATTAATTTTAATAAGGGATGACGATTCAGGGAAAACTATACTGAAAGATAATGAAAACGCACCACTCACAAAATGGTCATAATTATTATTTTTTTAAATATAAAAAATCATTGATGAATTCATTGCTCAACAACAGAAAATTACACGATTAGATTATAAACATTTCTCATAATTGCATACCAACGACTTCTGGAGCTGTGCACATTTATTTTTGGAACCTGTCAAGCAAATGTAGCAGTTGTATACTTAGGGGCCCGAAACTACGATTTCATACTCAAGTCAGGATTTTGTTTATAAAACGTCATGCGACAGTCAGACTCCTAGCACGAGTTGAGCACAAAAACGTACTTGGGCTACATCACAGCGTTTTATGAACAAACAAATTATTCTCAAATGTGCCATTGTGTAAAGGAACATTTGATAAGACCTAGACATTGATGAAAACTATGCATTTTTCACATTTTGGCACAATTGTCATGCATCTTTGCATTAAAAACTATGGAAATACATAAAGGTCACAATTGTAAACGACATAATTGCATTTACAAATTAATAATTGATAGGAAAACAAATACATAGACCTCGCATACAACATACTCATTGGGACTGGCTATTCTTTGTGAGCGAGTGAATTGTTTTACATCACGGGTGGGAATCTTTCACCCATAGGTGACGACGGCTATTCTTTGACCGCAATATGCAAAGTATGTTATATGTGTATGCCATAATTAGCGGGATCGAGGCCTACTGCATGTGATAAAAATGTGTGGTGCATTTTCAGTCTTTCAGTATATCTACAGCTAGTAAAATTTGGACCATTTTTCTTCTTCCTTTTTTTACACTAGGGATGCTTGTTTATCACTTTCGGCTAGGATTTCTAGCCGCTTTGTGAGTGCATATCACATACTCTTGCAACCAATTGACATTTCTAGACTGGGCTAGCTGAAAACCATTAGGTACTGAGTAGACAAGTCAGGTCAGCCATGGTTTTTGTTTGGTTTTCACTTCACTGCCAGGCGAGTCACATGGCGTTGTGAAAATAATAAAATGTGATGTCACCATACTCTACATCAGTCTAAAGACAACAGCTATCAGTCTAAAGACAACAGCTAACCGGCTAAGGCAACAAAAAAAAATCCAGGTAATGGAAGCAAGCAGAGTGAATATTGGAGTTAACGTTGCTGCAGTAATCTTCACCCATTTGCGACAATTAGTCGACATGGTTGAAGAAACACGACTCCTACAAGTGAGCAATTATAGTTTTAACATTGCTGTGGGATGGCTCCTACAAAGCAAGCCATGCTCTACCAACAACAGTAACCGACCCCATCCAACCCCAGCAGTGTATGAAATGGGTTACCATTGTTTGGGGTAGGGGGTGATGATGTAAAGGATGCACAATGGAAAATACTAGAGTGAATTAGGATCAATAATTGGCACCGATTTCCTTTCAAGGAGCAGCAATTTTGTGGGTACTTCCATGTGTTCCCTTCAATTTAGGAACATCTTAGAGCTTGGGTACTTGTATATTTATGTATACTTCAACTTGTACAAATCATGCTTTGTTGACCAAATTTCATGGTAAACATTTTACCTGAAAGTATATGCATTTGATTAGCCTACACAAGTATATTGGGCAACAAGCTACATTTCCAGCATGCCACACCACTTCAATATTTTCCTTTTGTGAAAAAAAAAGAGAAAATATATAAATATGGAAATGTTGAAAATCAGTGGGGTATGCAGAAAGTGTAGCTTTTATTTGGGATCATACTTATACAAATCATTATTGCACATACTTTCATGAATGTTTTATCATGAATAAGGTAACCACGATTGTATGCCTTTTATAATAATTTGCTCTGAATAATCGCTTGTAAAATATAAACGATCATACATGTTTATAGGTATAGAAAAACCCAGGATAATGGTACTTTGCAGAATTTTTGAAGATCATTGCACATCAAATGCAACAAAGTAGTTAAAAAGGTTTGCTACCAACCAATTATGCATTGGCATCAACCCACCTCTAAAATTTGGCATTTTAGCATTGCAGAAAGCTAGACAATTCGGTCTAGGCAAGCCTACCATATTTAATAAGTTGTATAAATCATCCAAAACAAGAAATTTCGACCTACATGATTCTTAAAAAAATCAACCACAATATTATTTAAGATGTATTTACATATAAATTGCAACAGTTGTGTCAATGCACAATTATTTGAAAATATGGCACAGAGCAAATTGAAAATTTGGAATTTAGAAATATATAGGGTACATGATTTCTTCACAATCTATCAAATTTTGAAATTGTTAAGGCCAAAAGAATAGTGCGTGAAGATTCTTGAATTATGCCAAGATATCAGCTCTGCATTTGTCCACCAGCTACTCGACAGGAACAGGGAGGAGCAGCAAGCAGCATCACCCAGCCACTCAAGTCACTGCAACTGCCGTCCGGTAGCCACTCAGCATACCACACAGCTAACATTACTGCACTGCATTTACTACCCCTTTACCGCTCCTATAGCATGGGGAAATAAGAATATTGTTAATAAAGGATGATCATTTATTGAATGATAAAATGTAAAATTAATACTAATTGAAAATTGTTACACAGCATACACAATGAAGCATAGCATATCCATGAAGTGAAACAACTTCTAGTATTATGTGTTGATCCAATTTATCAAATTATCTTTCCAATTTGGCCATTGCACTGATTTACCAAACAGAAAACTCCTTAAAAGAGCAAGTCAGTTAAGTCACTGTTATCACTATAAATCGTTTACCAGTCTGAGTTTTCATCAAAAGGTTCATATAAGAGACAATAACCTTTTCAGTAACGGACATGTTAGCACAGGCAATGGTTTTCAACTGGAATGGCCAAAAGGCTGCAGGAGTCTACAGAACATGTCTTTCTTCCAGCTCAGTCATCTGTCCCATTTTCTTTCCCAGAAGCTCTTGAACCAGTCGATTTAGCTGGTGATGGTGACCTCGATTTCTTCTTCTCATTGCTTCTGCTGCGACTCCTACTGGGACTTCTACTTCTGCTCTTGGATCGACTGCGACTTCTGCTGTGGCTCCTACTCCTACTTCTGCTGTATGATCGACTCCGTGACCGACTTCTGGAACCTGATGATCGCCTTCTTCGTCGCCTACTTGACCGTGAACGGGATCTGGACCTAGATCGTGACCTAAATAGAAAATACTCGTATTGCTAAAAATCATGACAGCTTGTGATAAAAGAAACCAACAAATTAATATTTACATATTATAAACTGGCAACGCAATGAAGAGTTCCAGTTTTCCTAATGTTTTAAACAAATTGATATCTGATCTGCTGTACCTTCGTCCTCCTCCTCCTCCGCCACCATAACCACGACGTTGTGGAGCTCTTCTGTAAGGATCTACTGGTCTTCCATATCGAGCTGTTTGCACGCGAACCTCTCTACCATCCATTATAGCGCCATCCATCGAATCCATAGCATCTTCTGCATCTCGTTTATCATAAAATCGAACAAAGGCAAACCCTCTACTTTCCCGCGTAAAGCGGTCACGGGGGATGTAGACATCGCCAACGTCGCCATACTTCTCGAAAGCTCTTCTCAAATCCTCTGGAGTAGTTCTGTACGTTAAATTGTCAACTTTGAGTGAACTCATCCCCTCAATCGGAGGGGGCCCTCTCCCATAACTCATAGTTTGTACCTTCTAATGTCACAACCTCAGGAAATAAACAGTTGTTCACGTTTCAGACCAAAATATTTCAACGCGTGCTTGCCCCACTGGTTCAGACCGGTTTGTACCCAATCTGACTCATTTATCCATTCACACGTGTTCGACAATTCTTTACCCCTTCGGTTATCTACCTTTCTATATAAAAGAATACAGACACGTTTGAATAATGGATTACAGTGTACATCAAGCCTTATTTCTGTATAAAACGGGTTTTGAGAAAAAACGATGAAAATAATTTATATAAATGTACTAATCAGCATAAAACAATACACAATAAAAAGTTCTATTGAGATTTTAAATAAACATTCTGCCGATAAAATGTACTTTTATCTGTAAAAGTCATGTGATTCACAACAGAACAAAATGGCGTCGAGTGCATGTGACGTTCGTCTTTACAACATAATAATTCTTGGACTAGCGTTTATGTTTATATTTACTGCTTTTCAGACATGTTCTATGGTTGAGGTAATAACCTGACAATATGTATACATATGTTTTTGATTATGACACAAATTAAAGACAGATGGATCCAATTGTAATTCATGCAGTCATTATTTGTGTTTGTTTACTAATATCAGTTACTAACTGAGTTAGCTGTTAGTAGTAGGGCCAGGGGGTGTTTCCTGTGGTTGACCATGGCATTTTTTTCTTCTAATTTTAAAGGTAGTAGTAGAACTCCAACCTTTTATGACATACAAAGATGCAATTAATGTACACCCTGACAAATTATTCAACGTTCTCCAACATGTCCAAGATGAATAGTAACAGTTTCCATTTTGTTTACTCTGCATGCTATTTAGTCAACATGCATTGATGTTGTGTTTTTATGGACTTACTGTCTTGTCCCAAGATATGTTATGTCATCAATGCTGGTTTGACAGATAGTACTGCAGTTGTCAATCGTCAAAATCCAGTTCTGGCAGCTAATCACTTTGGTTTCTGTTTATGGCAGTGATAATGCTTCGCTATTATCACTACCCTGCCATAAACAGGGCCAATATTAATCGCTGTGACTTCTAATCAATCAGATAATAGAGCACTTCTTAGTTTTCCCATGTTCAACTTCAAATGTGAGGGTTCCTGTGTATTCCTTTACATTATTTTGTAGATCATGTGCTATTTAACAGGCTTGCTAACGTTGAAGTGTAATTCTAACATAGTTCTGTGTGAGAACAATGGAAAAAAGTGTGCTTTATTCTACCATAAATTATGTTGGCAAACTGCCAATTACGTCACATATCCTTATTTTTAACCCCCTTGTTAGTAGTGACTACAAACACAGTGACAAGCTTTTACACAACGTCACAGTGGCATGACATCATGGCTGGTGAAACTCACGGTTGATGGAACAGCCAGTTAACGAGCCCAGTTTATGTAATCGTAAACGGACGGTTGATGCATCTAATTTTATTTTTTTCAACAAATGTGTGCTATGTTAGAATAGCAATAGAGTACGGTCTACCCCTATATATACTGTATTCAAGTATAGTTTTGCCCTGAACTATTATAACGTTAAAGTATTCGGATGCAAGCGTCCTCGTACTTTAACTATAATAGTTCAGGGCGAAACTATACTTTAATACAGTATATATAGGGGTAGACCGTACTCTATCCATGAATTATAAGTTTCAAGGTCTCTATTAAAAAACGAGGCAGCACAAGTTCGTAGGCAATGAAGTGTTGGCCAAAAGTTTCATCGAGGATTAATTTTTCATTTCGTACATTGTTTTATCATTGGATAAATGTGTAATTAAAAAGTAGAAACAACACTTTTAGGTTTCCTTTTTTTATTTTTTCGCAAAATAAATAAATATTATCTGCACTTAACTTTTTAAATCTGGATGATACTTTTCACTAAGATATGGTACATTGTACTTAACAATTTTCATTTTATTCAATGTCTTTGTGAAATTGCCCGTTATGTTATGCCAATTCATGATTGTTTGTTTCTTTATATATCCTATATATCATGTATACTTATACATATTGTAATTGTTTCAGAAAACTGTTTTGGATAGTGAGAAGAAAAACACTAATGGAACATTTACTGCAAATGGCTACATCAGGTAATATCTGTGTATAAAACTCCAGCAATTTCACTGCCAGTCATGAGGACTGGTATATCTGAGAAGTTACCCATGCTCACATATGTTGGTCAGTGATCGATTATATACATCTTAAAAAAACCACATGACATGCGGGCGAGTATGGTTAAGACTTTACTAGTCTTCACTGAAAATAACCCACTGCAGGCGTACGGATGGACTCTATTTCGAACACTGGGTAATATGCCCATAAAAGATGGAATTTGTTTCTGATTTCACATGTGCATAGCTTCTTTTTGTATTGTATTGGCAGTGCCATAATTGCAATAATTTAATATCTATTCATTACATTCAGATAAATGCATTGTTATGATGCATTACAGTTCTATGTTGTGGTAGTATGTCAGTAAGTTTCACTTTAGTCCACTGTTCTGTGTTCCAGCCTAGGACTCATATATGGAGTGTTTTCCATCTCCAACTGGGCAGCACCATCCTTTGTCAGCTTTGTGGGACCCAAGTTATCAATGGTGATAGGAGCATTCATGTACTTGTAAGTACCAGCACCATTGTCAACAACAGGTGGATTAGTGTGAGGGACAAAAGCTGGTTTGGATTACCAATAAAATCTGCCCGTGAATAATGTCATCTTGAGAAGCAGCAATTGTTGCAAGTTGCTTGTCATAATCTATTGCTAATGGAAAGTTTCTTATTCTGGTAATACATTCAGCAATATTTATTCACGATTCAAAGAAGGTTGTACATCATCCAAAAATGATTTGAGGAATAATCAATACATTTTTTTTTCAGATTGTTCATCGCATCGTTTCTGAAACCAATGAAATGGGCTTTATATGTTGGATCATGCTTGGTTGGTTTTGGGGCAGCAATTTTATGGACAGCACAAGGAACAATGTTGACGGTAAATTCGGACTCGGAAACAGTTTCACGAAACAGCGGCATATTCTGGGCGCTACTTCAGTGCAGTCTTCTGTTTGGGAACATGTACAGCTACTTTGTATTCAAGGCTAAGGACATCGTCTCCGACAAAGAAAGAACAGATTTGTTTATTGGTTTGACTTCGGCAGCACTGGTGGGTATGTTCATTCTGTTTCTGCTCAGGAAGAAGCGAGATGTGGATGCGGAAAATCTTGTTAATCTCAATTCCAGGTAAAGAGTGCCACGTGTCAGGAAATTGTTAGTTTCACAGGATTGGAACTTTTAAAAAGTACTCGCCCGAATAATGATATAAATAACAAAACATGAAATTTCTACTAGCACGTAGGATACCTTTAACATTATGAGAAATGGATTGGGCCGCCGGGTGAGTGGTAACTTCTAACCCTAGTTTCAGTTCCACATTTCTATCAGTAAAGTCAGAGTAGTGTACTCATATTTCATGGACTCGCTGAGCTTTACTACTGTGAGATCAGAGGGTCATTGGTGCAGTAGACTATACAGTCAATTAACAACATTTTTACTGGTCAGAAATTAGATGTCGTGGATTTTATGTTCCACCATTGAATCTTAAATATAAATTAAATGTCTATGTACGTTTCGTCTGCAACTATACAGACTTCATCAGGCAGTTAATCATTGAATCTTCTCAAGTATGAAAATAGAACGATTTAATACATGTATATAAAAAGCTGTACTGAAGAATTTTCATAATCATAAAAGATAAAATTGAATTGGAATACCATGGATATTTATGAAACCTTTAGCCTATCTGTTATTTACCTTTCAGTGGGACTCAAACACCTGACACAGCTCTCTCAGCTCTTAGTAAGTAAGACCTACAATATTAAGTCCTATCAATGATCTCTTTTAATGATTCTTGGTGATCATAGCTAACAAAGACATGCTTTCTTCCAGAGAGATCTTTCCAGCTGCTGAGAACAAGGGAGATGCTACTGCTGAGCTTTACCTTTGCGTACACAGGTAAGTATTCAGAATACTGTCCACTAGCTCCAGATGCCTCTAGTCTTCCCCTGAACATACCCATATAAACAGTCTCTGTCAGTAAACGTGTGTTCATTAAGATTGAATGTCACAGCATTAGTAAGTGCATGATTTTGTAACAAATAACTTTGCGCACATAATCAAGATAGTTGCCATGCATGACACAGTGTAGGCCTAATATAGCTATTTAAATAGTTAATAAGGCGGTAAATGACTATAGGAATGTCCATGTAGATATTTACTAGCATACACACGAAGAACTATATTGATGAGTAGTCATTTTGGCGGTTGGTTGCTAAGGAGCTTCTTTGATTCCTTCATTTTCTTGAACTTTGAAGTGTCTTGTTCGTGACAAAGCGATTTACTACAGCTATCCTCGATACACATCTCGTGATACCAAGCCTTACGTTCTTCTAATAGGTAGTTAACTTATTCAAGATTCCTAAGATACATAATACGAAGCCATGGAATATACCGTTATTTTAATTGTTCTAACTTTCAAAATTGTACTGATTCAACGGCTTTTGTTGTCAGGCAGACATTTTGAACCCTCTGAAAAGTGTAGGTTAGGCAAGGCTTAGATTATCCTAAATAGACATGCCTGGATAATACGTGCCCATAACATGTACTCCAAACATAAACAAATACATAAATAAACATTAATAATGCTAGCCATATGCCAGAATACTAGTAACTATCCAAAAGTAAATATATTACCGTAACCATGGAGGTTCCGGCATCCATTTTAAGTAATACTAATATTGTTTAACAAATGTAGACACATGATTACCTGCGGTATGTGTGTGTGTGTGTGTGCACGCGCGCCCCATATTACTCTGTATCTGTCTTTCGTTCTCCCTCCCCTCTTACCCCATTTTCTCCCTCCCCTCTGGCTCTATATCTTCTCCCCCTCTCTCTCTCCCTCCCTCCCTCTCTCTCTCTTTCTCTCTCTTTCTCTCTCTCTCTCTCTCTCTCTCTCTCTCTCTCTCTTCACCCATCTATCTCTCTCCCCATCCCCTTCCCTCCTCTCCAACCTCTCTCTTACTCCTCTCCCCTTTATGTACACGTGCCCCCATTTTTCTCTCCCTCCCATCTTCCTCTCTTCACACTCTCCCCTAATTCACCCTCTCTCTCTCTCTCTCTCTCTCTCTCTCTCTCTCTCTAGTCAATTCAATTATCGTTTTAATTTAATTTAATGTTATCTTGTCCATCTTTCAGACATTCGCATCCTGTTCATTACATCTACCATGTCTTCCCCTGTTTGCTACGGCCCCGTGGGTTATCGTGACCTTACTCTCCCCTCTGCATGCTATCCCTTTCGTGTCGATGAATTAGAATATCCACCCCAGCCTCCTAGCCCCAAGTCTGATGATGACGGTAGACTAAGTGATTGTATGTTTGTTTACCCTATGTTGTCTTATGAGAAGCATGCTCGTAGAATTCCTTCTTTCAGCATAGGTATCAACCTCAGA